>BQNB010052139.1:0-40635 GCA_026074375.1 Tanacetum coccineum
CTTGTCTCCTCCATCTCTTGTTCTTCACGACATACTCACACACACATAAGGCAAATGTGAAGTGTGTAGAATGTCCAGGGATATTTCTAAATATCACTAGTTAGTTGGTACTTTGGCCAATTGACACAATAGGTCCTTTAAGTTACTTTCTTTCATATTTGGCCACGTTAACTTATGTAGCACATTTACCATTTGACAACTTTAGTTCTTTAAGTCTATTTTCTTCCTAGTTGAGACACATGGTATTTTCTAAACCATTTACATGCTATTTATACTTAAATTTTAACTACCGGGTTTGAGTAACCAATCACGTAGAGCTTTCAAACTTATAAACTCGTAGTCAAACTCATTCACATGGCATTCTCGTAATAAAATACCTAAAAACCGATTTTGGGGTGTTACAAATCTACCCTCTTATTTAGATTTTGTCTCCGAAATCTCTTCGTCTAATATTAACAAAAACTTGGTCACATTTGACCCCACATTTCATTTTAGCATTCTCAAACATGTTCTCAATTAGTTGCATCAACCTATATGGTTTTGCAACTCTAGGCATGCTATAATACCTCTAATTACCCTTAACCCGTTCTAATTCTCGCTCATTTCTATCACATTTACACTATTTCTAATGACAAACGTCAAATAGGTGACGTTTTACCATTTTCAATTCCATCATTTTAGTTAACTCATTTCTTATTCAATGCTCTTAATCACCCTATTCTACATTTTTAATCAAGGACTATACGTCCCTTGAGGAATTACTTATCTTGATTTCACGTAAGTCAAACATTAGTTAATACCTTCATATTTACAGTAGCCATCTTGACATTCCTTTTATCGTTTTTATTATAACACTTTGCTTTTTTTACTTCTTTTTAGTTAATTTTTGTTAAGGACTATAGGTCACTTGAGAAAATTCAATGCTTTTGACTTCATAAATTCAAACTTCAACTAATACTTTCACATTTTACATAAGGGTGCTAATACAACTTAGCGACCACCATAGTCATTACTCACATTAAAACCATGCCATAAGGCATACTATAACATCAATTCAAACTTTTATCCTTTGACATATACTCTTAACGTCTAAAACTTAGCTTTCTCCTAAAGTCCCTAGTAAAAGTCACACTTAAATTCTTATTTTACCTATCTTATTTCCTACGACGCTAACTAATTTTAAACCCTCATTTTCTACTTCTTTACCCCTCTCATGCTATGCTGAGAACACGTAAGCCCATTTATCTATACTTCTTTATTTACATTGAGAAGCGTCCTAATCAATGCAAATAAGAAAAATTAAAATTATGGTTCGGTGATTCACAATTTCTTTATTTAAATGAAAAGGCGTCCCAATCCATTTAAATTAGGAAATTATAAATCATCATACTTAAAGATTTCTCGACACAACACTCGAACTTGCTTAAGTCTTCATTACTTTATATTAATCTCATAATAATAACTCATTCATTTTCAATATCATCTTTTATAGCCTATGGATCCAATCTCATTAACATTTTCCTGAAGGAAACTTGGCTCTCTCCTCATAGGGATTCACCCATCATCCATACCTTTCGCTATCACCAACCTTGCATTAATTTTACATTTCATCGTTTGGCTTTCTCCCCGTAGGGATTCACCCATTATCCATACCTTTCGGTATCACCAACCTTGCATTGGTCTTTACATTTCATCATTTGGCTTTCTTCCCATAGGGATTCGCCTATTATCCATACCCTTTCGGTATCACCAACCTTGCATTTGTCTTTACTTTTCATCATTTGGCTTTCTCCTTGTAGGGATTCGCCCATTACCTTTACTGAGAATTGGACCAAAGCTACCCTTTTTGTCATTTACATACTTTTCTAATCATATACTTTTCCATTTCTACTTTTTATTGACTTTTGCAATTCTAGCTCACACTTTAACATCTTTCATTATATTTTACAAGATCCAAAATGATACTTGTCATTCTCATATATTACATATTCATATGTATTTATTATTTTTGTCAACCCCACGTTGACCTCATGATCAATTTTATGCCAATACATCCTTCAATCCATTAAACTTTTTCACGTATATAAACCTCACATTTGGTTTACCTTAAGACACACTTATTAATCCATTTTACTCATCATACATCCCTTTCATTTATTTACATGATTCTATTCATTCTTTATCATTCATTTAGTGCATTTAGCACCATTTCAGATTTCTAGCGCAACTCTTCTTAAACATCATTCATTCACCACATTTATCCGTATTTCGCTATTGCGATTAAGTTATCGTGTTTTCTATGTAACATTCCTCATCACGTTTTAAACGTACATTTACATATCATGCTTACAAGCATCTATTCTCGATTCACTTGCCCCTATTCACATATTTTCATCATGATTCATCTAAAATGCAATCCTATGCATTTTACTTAGCTCAAACACTTCATAAACTCATACCATCATACATATCATACATCACTTAGACATATAATTAACATACCATAGACCTCACATCATATTAACATACATTTCCGCATTTAACACTTCTCCAATAAGTGTTTTACATTCTTAGCCGCAATCATAATCCTTTAGTCTATGGAAAAATAATATATACTACATTTCATAATCATTCAATGACTAAGCACTATCATTCTAATTGCCGCAATCACTTAATCTACTTTATAACTAAGGCATTTCTTTTCCGCACTGCTTTATACTTACGGAAGACGCATCTACGAGTGGTCTAAGTTAGGCAACCTATAGTGGAAACCTACTTCACTTAGACCGAAGCTCTGATACCAAGTTGAAACGCCCCTTTTTCCGACTCTTCTTTTGACCAAAAATTACAAACTTTGCGTAAACGCATGACCGGGAATGACCTCGTGTCACTCCTTGATAAACAGACATAAATACATTACCATTTTACTCTTGAAAGTATCATTAACATAAAATAGACTCAATTAGCTTTTCAACGATATAAAGCACGCCTTCTAACTCTTTACGGTTTAGTTTTTACGACCTAAACAAGATCGACAAAATTTGTCGGACTCAATCCAGCCGGGCGGCAAAAAGCCATGCCGGGCGGTAAAATAATTCTGGTCATCCAAAAATGCATTTTTGATACTTTTTTCGGAAAACTAACTTCCCGTACTCAACACTACACGAAACTTTCCAGAATTCATTAAAACTATATAATACATCATTTCCATAATCGTTTGTTGTCTAAACGACCCGTGAACACATAGTTTATGAGGTTTGTCAAACACCCGTTTTGACCCATTTCACATAAAAACTTTAATGACATACATGACCATTATTCCATTATAAAAACCTAGACTTGAACGCATTAACAAGATATTTACAAATGGTTTTACAACACTTAGGGGTTCAACCTTGACTCGAGCTCGGCATCTACCATAACTACTTGTCTAATATCAACAAGTACTTCCACATATATGCCTTAATCCAAGCTTACCTTCTTCATATTGAACCTACAAAACATTAAACAACTAAACCGTAAGCACGAGGCATAGTAAGTAAACGACAATAACATGATATTATATATCAATCGTCACATAAGCATTAATCTCATCCATCATTAGTCTAAAAGACTACTTTCACCAAAATTATCACATTACACATTAAAGACATGTTAGAAACACAATTTCACAGTCTAACAAAAGAAGCTCGGTCTTGAAGAATCAAGCGTTTTATAGCTCGTTAGTTAGTTAATTAATTAATGTTTTAATGATGTAAACAGGCCAAGATACAAAAAGCCCAGATAAAGCCCATAAAGGGTGATCCCCTTTAGAGTATAAATACTCCTAGTTTAGTCAAAATTAGGTGAGACATCATAGCTAGTCAATATTATTATTAGGGTTTCTAGCCACCAAAAAGGTTTTTCTTTCAATCATCAATAAAGTCTTTATTTTCCTGCATCTTGATTCTGCACATCATTGTTAAGGTTTGTATGAATGATCATGGAACCTACAGAAGTCTTTCGACTAAACAATTAAACAATATCGCCTATTACATAATGTTTTTAACAAAAAACACATATGTAATATGATGTTGTCAATTTTCATTAAGAAGATTTTAATAGATCTGTTTCACATGATCTATTTCTACAATGAAACTCAACAAGGTTTCAGTAGATCCACTCTTCTAAATAAACTCAACAAAGTTTCTCTAGAACTTCTTTGTACAAGCATATTTTGTTTTGTACTTGCGTTCCAATGACTCCCATAATTCTTTGGCAGTTGTGGTCTTGCAGTACACGTTGTACAAAGAGTCCACCAGACCATTCAGAACTTAGTTGTGACACCAGAATTCTAAATGTTTCCATGCTTTCACAGCTTGCATAGCATGTGTATTAAATGGTTGACCTTTCTTAGGAGGTTCCACTTGAGGTGCAATCTCATTTAAGAACCGCGCAAGGTTCAAAGTTCTGAGATAGAGGAACATCTTCTGTTGCCACCTCTTAAAATTATGCCCATTGAATTTTTTTGGTTTTTCAGCATTATTAGCAACTGTGTCGGTAACCGGCGCACCAGTTACGTTCACAGAAGTAGTCACAATCATGTTTGTCATCCTGACAGATCAAACACAAATAATTAAATAAACTGTTATAAATTGGTATCCACGAAATTCAATCCTGATTTCTATAACCTTGTGCCGGATCTGCTTCAAAGAAACTCAATCTTGGTTTTAATGAATCAATATATTAGTTTAATAGAAACTCAATCTAATTGATTTGAACAACTGCTTTTTAAAATCGTTATAGTTGTACCGGATCTGCTTCAAAGAAACTCAATCTTGGTTTCAATGAATCAATAGATCAATTTAATAGAAACTCAATCTTGGTTTCAAAATAAATTGATCTGAACAACTGCTTTTTAAAATCGTTATAGATGTACCAGATCTCCTTCAAAGAAACTCAATCTTGGTTTCAATGAATCAATAGATCAGTTTAATACAAACTCAATCTTGGTTTCAAAATAAATTGATCTGAACAACTGCTTTTTAAAATAGTTATAAATTTGTAATTCCAAGTCTGTAAGTTAAAAATCTGTTTAATTATAATTGATTTCCAAAGAAACTTAATCTTGATTTCGACGGAAAACAGTTGATAAATTTAAAATTTGTTAATAATATTAATCTGATTTTAAGAAAGTGTTTTTTTAATTCTGTAACATAGAATCTGTTTTAAGATTGTAGGGAAACATGTACACTTTTATTTAGGGCTGAGCAAAGTGAACCGAAAACCGACCCGACCCGACAAACCGAGCCGAACCGAGCTTATTCGGTTCGGTTTTCGGTTTTGGATATGTATCTCGGTTTAGTCGATTCGGTTCGGTTTCGGTTACAAACTCGACATTTAGTCGGTTCGAACTACTAAACCGAACCGAACCAAGCCGAACCGAGTTTATTCGGTTCGGTTTTAGTTTATATAGGGTTCAATCGGTTCGGTTCTCGGTTTGCAAAAATCCATTAATCGGTTTCGGGTCAGTTTCGGTTTTAGTCGGTTCGGGTCGGTTAGGACCTAATGCTCACCCCTACTTTTATTAAAATAAAATCAGATTACAATTTAATAAATAATTAACAGAAAATAAAGCAGACAGAATGGGGTAGAAGCAAAAGATAGACATTATGAACGATAAATAAAGAAGACTGTAAAATAGTAAAAGGACTTACTAGGTCACCATCAATGAAACACTCTTCGAGGCACGTGTTTGACATGCTTAGTACTAAAGAGCTGAGGTACGTGTTTGACATGCTTCCCATAAAACAGATTCGCCGTCTGTTTCCCAAGGTACAATAGTCAAAACTGTAAGTTGTACTGCCGGACTTAACAAACTGCCTGGAATATCACCTTTCTAGCTGTGTACTTCATAAGTTGGAAATCAATAATACTTATTGATTTGATGTGTGTCAAAGCTATGGAATTAGAGCCTCTATTTATACACTATAGAGTCCTCACAAGTTTACTCATCCCACCGATTTGGATAGAAAATAAACATAAATTCCTTTTTAAGCATGGTACCGAATGTCTAACTTTGAGACGCGATATCTCATTCATATTAACTCTATTTTGGACACATAAAAGTTCATTGCGAAACTCTCTACAAAGAGAATGCAAACTTAAAAACTATTACTTATATATATGACATATACATATCGATAATTATGTCCAAAGTTGATTAAAAATCACTTTACAAACCAAATTTTCCAACAAAATGTTATAGATCTAATCCATAGAATCATTCTTTTAGACAAAGAACATTCCCTTTCAATAATAAATATCATAGAATATGTTTGTGTGTTTGCCCATATGGCTACTTAAAAAACATTTTTATTTATTTATGTAATATATTATGAAGGTTCACTGGACTTGGACTCAATCATACCAATAAAGTCCAATTAATAACGGTATTATAATGCATAAAGATTGACATTGTATCTAGGTAATGGTTTGTTGTCCCCCGTTATGGTCATGAGCACTAGGGGGGGGGCCTTGGCTTCCAACAAGATGCTGTCTTAGGAATTGCGAGCATCTACACTCACATCGCGCGCACACTTCGAGACCTCGCACTCACACTTCCTCCTTCTCACATAGGGTGTATTCATCTTGATAGCATTAAATGACAGATGCGGCTTGCACACGGATATTCACCTTACATCATTATGTTATTCATTTCATCTTGAATCATTAGAAGCCATATGTTTAACCTGACTCATAGTCACACTTGTTATAGGAATGGTCTTGGATGTTACAATTTTAATAACACACCATATTGACGTGAATTCCCCCAAGTTTTCTATAATTCGGTTGTTCTATTGAACTAGATATTGGGATTTCCAGTCAACTAGGTTAGGTTTTCCTTCATAGAAACTCATTCTTTTAAGGGCTTTAGTCACATTCCTTTAGAAGACTCTCTAACCAACTCTCTGCTTAATCCTTTCATAAGCGGATCCGCGATGTTATCCATTGACTTTACGTAGTCAATCGTGATAACTCGATTTGAGAGTTGTCACACCAATCACCGTCTATGATGAATATGTCTCGACTTACCGTTTTTACATTTGTGATATGAGCTTTGTCAAAAATTCAATTGACTATCACACTTTATAAACATGGCCGTTACCGGTTTACGCCATCTTGGTATGTCCTTTACGAATTAACGTAAATATCCCGCATATTCTATAAATTTATCTCAAATGATAAATTCATATTTCATCATAGATTTAGCTATAAGCGTCTTTTTGAAATACTTTCAAGATTTTTAAGACATAGCTTCCCACTTAGCGTAAGTACATCCGCTCTAGTGGATCTAGATTCTTTTTAAGTAAGAATCCAAATTTGCATTACTCTATCATTTGATAGCAGTCGTGGGATATATACAATAATGCTATTTATAAGTATCAGCGTACTTTGTGTAATACTATTAAATGTATCACTTGAATTACCGGTATACTTGACCTGGTTATAAATTTAAGGTCTACAACTTCCTTATACACATAAAATGCCCAATATTCTTGCGTATTCAAACATGGGGCACACCTTTAGATTAAAAGATGTCATTGAATTCTAGCTAGGCCAGAATCCCCCACATTGAACCTCTCAAGAATATTGTCCTTATAATGTTTTTGACTTTAAAACAAATCCATATTGGTTCACATGACCTTAGTTCCAAGAACCATATTCAACAACTAATGAAGTTCATGTCAGTCTTGACTCCAACATATCATTAGTGGATTGTTTTATCTTCTTATCACCTTATAGTGATAATTATACCATTCTTATGTATAAACACAGCTCCCCCCACCCCCCCCCCAACCCCAAACCCCCTCCACATTCCCCACATCACATTAAGAAACCCCATTTTCCCCTAATATATAGTGCCCATTAATGTCTTGTTTGGGAGCTTTCCTTTAAGTCATATAATGATCTCGTATCTCGCCACACTACAAAAACTTTGCTCTTTAATCAAGGAGCATGAAACACTTCTAGTTGGTTCATATACGCGATGTCTCACATTGTTTCTAATCCAGTTTAGAAATGTCACTTTTCATATCCATTTGATGATAATTCAATTTTCACTAATATCGCATAGTGTGTGTGTGTTCTAATTTGAGGTTTTTCTGCCTGCCCTCAACCCCAGAAAAATAAAAGCCTATCAAAGAAATCTAGACCGCTCATGTTAGCTCACTAAATCCTCTGATCACCAATCTTCTTTGTACTTGTCAATGGTGTCTTCGAGCATCGCGCATCGCACTTCTTTTGAAGATCCATTTGATAGTGGCTTTACCAACACCGAAGTAAAAACCCACGAGTCCCAAGTATGTTTTTGCAAAATACGAATCTATTGTCGCTTTTAATGGCTTCTTTCTATGAGCCCATCCGAGGAAGTTACCGATTTTCGATAAGAAGAGTTCTTTTCTTCCATTAAAGAAACAAATCGGGTCCAACCGATTTCTCTGTTCTTTGCCCTTTTGTTTTTCTTGGTTCACATTTTTTCCTTGGTTTGAATCTTGTCTCTCATCTTGGAGATCATTATCATCCCGTTGTCTCTGATCTTGGACAACTTCATCATCTATTCCAGATGATTTTCCAATATCCTTCATTAATCAAGGAAATAAATTTCCAAAGAAGGAAGCACTTCTTTATTCTATTGTCGTATCCTTGTGTATATCAACAAACACAAAGAAACCATAAGCACTACTGCTATAAGCATATATTAAGAACATGCAATCACAGTTTTAAGTCAAATCTTTTGAACCTTGGGGTTCAATACAAATATCTTAGCTAGATATCCCCCCACATTTGTAAATACTTATTAGATAGTCTTCTTCTCATCCATAGTTTATAAGAACTATCTTATTTTCTTTACAAGGGATCTTATCTAAAAGATAAGTAGCTGATATAAGTGCTTTCCCTCACATGCCATGGCTTAAACCATGACTTAAGAACATGGCATTAACCATATCTTCTAAGGCACGATTCTTTTCTTTCAACAATTCTCTTGTTGGAGTATCAAGAGTAATAAATTTGTGTCTTATTCTAAGTTTAACACATAAATTTAGAAATGGAAACACATATTCACCCTCTGATGACTTTTGAACACCCTTTTTTTCCGATTATAAGTTGATTCTTAACTTATTTATATAGAACAATCTTGTTTATATCCTTACTCTCCATTAAATATAAATAGCAATATTTTATACACCATCAACAAATATGATGAAGAACAGTGTCGCTATTCGCTACCTTAGTAGGTATCAATTCCAAATCACATAAAACCATGTGAATCATATCAAGGGCTTCGGTTATTTTTCGTTCAACCGAGAGAAAAGACAATCTTGTCAATTTGGCTTCAACACAAGTTTTATTTTGTTGTCCTTTTGTCAATACAAAACTGGTATCCAATTTAGATTAATTAGACAACATATTGATTTAAACTTTAAAACATGTCTGAGTCGACCATGCCATACATTTAAACAATCAAATAAGCTGAATTCATACTCATTTTACTAAAATGCCTTATAGAAAATACATTCAGTTTAACATTTTAACGGCAGTACTGTCTCGAACTCAAATTATGTTATTCGTTAACTCAATTTTTATTTGATTCAAACACAAGATGAAAATGCAGAAACTTCATTAAGTAAACCACATCACGAAAACAAGTGTGTGTACAGTCTCTCTCGGCACGTACAACGCGTGGTCTCACTCTGTGTGTGTGTGTGTGTTCTAAAAATTTCATTCAATTGTTCTTCAAATTCATGTCTCTATATCTAAATGTAGGTTTGCAAATCGCCATGTTGAAATTAAAACAATCATACAGGGCCAGTTTCGGGAATAGAAAGATCTCAAAGATTTAACAAAGATGGCGTTATCCTTACGATCCCTATCCATATCTCACCCACCCATCACCAACTTCACAAAATAGATCGGCGTCTTTCAATCTCATTTTCGGATTTGGCCTATTCTGTTGTTAAAAACTATGGCAATTGGCAAGGTCACCGACCTCTACATAATTATTCACCCGAAAGCAAAAGGACCCACGATATCTCGACTATAATCGTCCTTCAAGAGCTACTCTAAACACAAGTATTCCATATAGATAGATATATATATTATACTAATTTTTCATGGACGGACCTAAGTCGTTTTCATCCCCCTCTCGCTTTGTTTCTAATATGTGTGAATGCGTCGGTCCAAGATCTTTGGGATATTTGTAACAAATGGGGTGTGGTGATCGATGTTTACATAGCTGCAAAGAGATCCAAATCGGGTCATCGATATTGTTTTGTACGTTTTGTGTGTGTGTCATGATATCAATAGATCTAGTTTCCAATCTAGAACGACTAGACATGGATGAGTGGTTTTAATTTATTTGCCGATTGTGCAGCGAAGTATGGTCGAACTTATATAGAACATGTGGAACATTTTAGGGGACGGATAAACGCAACAGTGTGGTTCGAATCCCCGCAATCTGTTAGTATCAACGAAAATATTTTTCATTCTTTTAACTCGTATGCTAAAGCGGTCCTGGGCAACAAACTCAGTGGACAAAGTACGGGCACTCAATTCGGCTAATGTAATGCGGAGCAGATCCGTGGGGGTGTCGGATTGTAACAAGGTATATAAGGATGCGGGTAGATGAAGCGGGTATCGATTGTATTGATTTGGATGGTATGGACGTACTATTCTTGCTAAACGTAAAGATTACGGTGTCATCTTCAGAGCTTCCCTCCGAAACATCATGTATTCTGAGGGATTTCGATGGATGTTGGTCTCTAGATATGTTGGGGGACGTGAGGTTTGGTTGGTAATTCATCCATCTAATGGGATCAAGTGGAAAGCTGTCAAGACTTCAAAGGCGTTTTTATAATGAGATATTTTTGGAGTTCAATGATGTTTCTCCACGATCTTTATTTCAGATGAAAGATGTGTTTGGATAGACCTGGTGGGTTCTGCCAGGGTATCATGGGTTCTCCAGATGGTTTATAGAAGTTGGTGGTGGTGGTGGGGAAGCAGCGTTGTTTACGGACATCTGTAAGTGATGACCAATGTCTGCATCGGAAGGTTTTGTGTCCTTTACGTGTCTTTACATCGTGTGACTGGTGATAGAGTCCTTTAAGTTTCATTATCGTATTCGGACTTATCTATTATCGCTACTGAGTTTGCATATTGGGGCCCAATATTGAATCGATGGAGGTAATTCGTGTCTAATCTCTGGAAAAGAAAGGATGCAGAGGGTGCTAGTTGATGAAAAGTTTAGAAATGAGGAGCATTTGGATGTCGATAGTGTGATTCAGATTCCCCTAAGGAATGTTAACAATGATTCGGTGTCGCCTTCTAGTCGGGTTTTGCTCGGAGAGGAGGATGTTCGTGGGGTTGGAAAGTGTCTTGTAGACTCTTTGAAGAAGGCGAGATTCGTGGGATGATTCGGTCTTGTTTAAAGATGGTGTATTAAGGATTGCATGGAAAAGAATTGAGTGGTGCTGGTGAGATTCTTGGAGTTCATTCTAGCGTGATTGTGGGTAATATTACACTGTGATAATGAGGATGTTACGCAAGTTATTGCTCCTGAAAAAGACTCCATCATTGCGCTCATCTAACCCGTCCGGAGTAATGATTTAAATATTGCTGCTGAGTCTGGTTCTTCGTGGATTGATTATATTGGTCCTCTAACTAGTGACGAGATAGATTCTGAATAAATGATGGGTTGTTTCTCTCGGCGAAACTACGTTCTTGTGAAAGATTATTTTCCTATCGTTCTTCAGGATTTGGATTTATACCCATATGGCAAGTTTAAAGAAGCTATTCTCTCTTCATAAGCCTTATCCGAGACAAACAATGGACTGCGAGATTAGATCACTTTTTGTTGTTATGTAAGCCGCGGTGTTGTTCGGTTTTCGTTCATTATGGGAGTTAATTCAGTTGGCGTCATGGTGGGATCTTTCTTATTCTAATAGCCTTTGGTTGTTTTGCGAGTTCGTTTCGTTAGAGTTTTCTGTTCCTTTAGTTCTTTGTTTGTTGGATCGTTTTTTGGTCGTGTTTGCTATATCGGTCTGCTGGTTTACTTTTAGAGCCCTTTTTAAATAAATTCCATTTGCCGTTAAAAAAAAACTTAAAATCTTTTTAGATGTTAAATCACATCTCCCGTTCCCGTGATATTAGCAGTTGGAGAGTTGCCCAAATTCGTTCTCTCCATTCACTGCATTAAAAGAGTTAATAAACTCTTATCACCATAAACGTTATCTGAACCGAAGTGTTAATCAACCATTTTCTTAGGCGATATTCTTCATTCGGACTCGGTTTTCATGTCATTAAGACCATATAACGCATAGTTATGGGCACATTAAGGTTTCTGAATGCTTCAAAGCATCTACCGTATACGTAACTAGAGTATCGGTCTCCCTTTTAACAAGTTCGGGAGCAGATCCTTTAGATGTTACTCGTGACATTCCAAATGTTAATATGAGGTCTCATGATTAGTTTGAAACTAATTTGGTACTATTAACAACGTGCTTAATCACATCGTGTTTCTTAAGAAAAACGATTTTAATCGACTTTTGTTTAAAACGCTAATGTTTTGTAAGATCCGTTATACAAAACCACTTTAAAAGAAGTCTTTCGATTAAACAATTAAACAATATCGCCTATTACATAATGTTTTTAACAAAAAACACATATGTAATATGATGTTGTCAATTTCCATTAAAAAGATCTTAATAGATCTGTTTCACATGATCTATTTCTATAATGAAACTCAACAAGGTTTCAGTAGATCTACTCTTCTAAAGAAACTCAACAAGGTTTATATTAGATTACTTTTAAACCTTCATAAAATCCCACGAAATTATATCTAGTTTTATAATTAAAATCGACCCGGTTTAAAGTAAATTAGACAAGTCAAACAAACACTTTTCACTAATTTGCAGGGATGATTAGTGCTAATAGTATCGGCTAGGGATGATTAGTGCCACAAACTACAAACCACATGGATGATTTTTGCAGTTTACTCTTATTTAAATGAGAAATTTTGTAAGTAGATGCCATATTTCTTCAATCGGCAAGTCGAAATTAACATCATGACAATTATTATAAGCTTTTTTTAGTTTTCTACACTTGAAAATATTGGATATTAAGTCGGCACTAGTTAAGTTCAAAAATATAAGACATATGTTTCGGCTAGTATCATATTTGTTCTTCAGATTCATGTATCCATTAATATTGCTTAAGTTTTTATCACTATCTTTTGGAAACGAAGAAGGATCCTAGCTCACGTTATCCGGGAAAGTCAAACTTACTACATCCACGGTCATGGATTTTTCTCTGACACCCAACAAGGTTTAAACGTATGATGGATGTTTAAAAAGTTATGCACGTAGTCTTGTTTGACTTTTTGTAAATGCACCTAGTGATTTTATCTTCTAGTTCGGTCCCTCCGACACAATACCACTAGACCACATCTTAGAACACGGTTTTTCTTTTTTTAATTTGTCAACGTAATATTTTCCAGTGTTGCAAAATCGGCCTAGACGGCCGATTCATCGGCGCCTAGGCGTTAGGCGGGGATTAACCGCCTTGATTTTCACTAATCGGCCTTATTAACCGGTTTGGTCAAAAAACCAGTCAACATACCGATTAATGGGATAAAAATCGGCCAAATCGGACATAAATCGGACAAAAATCGGTTAAATCAGTCAACTCGGTTACGGATATAAATCGGCAAATCGGACAAAAATGGGCTAAATCGGGCATATATTTTCAAATTTTATAATTTTATATATAAAAAGTACAATCCGATTAATCCCCGCCTAACCGATTAATCGCTAGACGTTACCCGACCGCCCAGCTAGCGCCTAACGATTTTTGCAACCTTGATATTTTCTATAGAAATGGTTCACCACAAGTTAAGGTGACTACGTGGTTATATAGTATGTGTGGATATGAGAAAAGTTCTATGTAGAACACTATCTAATCAAAGAACAATCCACTTCATCTCAACCATCCATTTTATTTCCATCTAATGATTTAGATTAATTTTTATTTTAATTTAATTAAAAAACTCACTTTCATCCTATTTTTTTAAAATTAAATATCTTACAAACCGTTAATCGTTACGCAAAACGAAACATACCATCGCGACGAGAATTAAATCATCTTTCTATAGAGGGGCACTTCTATATACTTTCGAAGAACTTTTTTTTCGATTATTTTTTTGATTCACGTCTGAAAAAATCACATGTGATTTTACGAAATCACATGTGATTTTGATACAAATCACATGTGATTTTTTCAGACGTGAGTGAAAAAAAATTCGAAAAAAAAGTTCGTCAAAAGTATATAGAAGTGCCCCTCTATAGAAAGATAAAAAAATACTCGTCGCGATGGTGTATTTTTTGTCGTTTAACGATTTATCGTTCGCTAGATATTTGAGTTTTAAGAAAAAGATGAAAACTGAGTTTTTTTATTATGATGAAAAAATGAATGGTTAGGATTCACCAATTTGTTCTTTAAGATGACCATGTTCTTTATGGATCTCACATCTTATATGTTAATGTAATTTTATGTAATGTATTGTCAATTTTAATGAATGAAAAATTAGTTGTTTTAAAAATATGAAAAATAAAATAAAACAGTGAGTATCAAAAGATGTGTTTTGACTTGAGTTATGAGGGAGGATGGTTTTGGGTGTGCGCGTTAAGAGGTTATGTTAAAGGTAAAAAACCGATGTGACACGGCATGACACCCAACAGTGGGTTTGGCTTGAGTTATGATACGATACCTTTGCTCGTACCGGTGGTCACCGTGGTCTGACCCTTTTTGAATGGTATATACGCAAAATAAGCCCTTTAATGTTGAGCAATGTTAGGTCACTGCAACATCATGAATGTTGACTAAAGCATATGATGACCTCTATTTACTGACCACAATCCAGCATCCATTTGAAAGTTTTGTATTTTTCTTCTGTAAAATGTTCCCTTTAAAATATACTTAGAAGGTAGTCGCGCAAACCAGCGGTTTCGGAGGCATTAAAAATAAAGAAAACTAAAAATTGATAAAAATATATAAATATGGATGTTGAATTAAATAGCACAAAATTTTAGATTATATAATAAAATTAAATCATAAAAAAAAAAAGAAGATATTTTAATTAAAAAATAAAGGTGGTTTTTTAGTTAAGAAGTGACACATGTCACTTTAAAATGTGTTTATCTAAAATGAAATGGATTGTCAAGATTGCACATAACAAAAAGTTATTACAAGAGGTTGTTAGATGGATGTGTTTGTTGTTAAAAAGAGATATTTCCATAAAAAGAAAAGGAAAAAATCTGAATTTTCAAATTTTCTAAAAATAAAATGTCCCACATGCTTTATAATGTAGTATAGATAATCTATAAGCTGCAGCAAAGAATTTAGTTAATGTTGTTCGGTTACAAGCTCATCCGTCATAAATTCCGAGCACAATTTTAAAAATATTAAAATGATCAACGACCTGGGTCAGTTGACACCGATGGATGCTTGAATCAGTACACAATCGCCGGGGTAAGCGAGTTCGCCGTTGGCCTTTATATATTATTTATCAACTAAAAGAATTATTTAATCTAAATCAATTAAACCTTTTTTCAAGGTTAATAGTAATAAGTAGTTCCAAAACCGAGATCAAGCATGTACATATATGCTTTAGACTGATTTCGTATGATACTTCCTGCACATTTTCCACATTTCAAGCAGGATTTGCTTCTCTTGGATTACGTGCGGTCGACGACGCATCCACACACAAACCATCTCTGCCTTGGGACTTTTCTGCCCCCATAAGTCCTTTCATTAATCTTTTATGCCTTGTTTGCCCTTTAAGCTATCAGCCATTAATTGCTTATTTCGATGCTTATTTGATTTGCTTTTCCAGCTTTCTTATTTTTCCTAGGTTTTAAATAGTCGAAATTAATTTTCTAAATTTTTTCAGATTTTTAATAATTAGTTTAGTATTTTTAATCATTTATTTTCATTAAAATCGTTTTTAATTCATAAAAAATAGAAAAATGATCAAAAAAATATAATTCTTTTTTCAAAAATTTTATTTTATCATTTAGGACCTAGGAAAAATAAATTTGCATTCGTAGGGTTAAAATTGTAAATTTGATTTTTCATAGAACGGGAATTGAAGTGTAGGTGAAATGTCTCGTTCTCGTTTTTGTATTGTTTTTTAAGCTCAAATCACTTTCGTTTTTAGTCTAGTTTTCTTTATTCTTTCATTTTAGTCACTTAGGGTTAATTAAAAGTAAAAAAAATCACTTTAGGATTAAAATTTCATGTTTTAGGTTTTTAAGTCGCGTTTTTACGTTCCCGTTTTAGGTTTTAACTTAAATTGCTTTCGTTTTAGGGTTTCTTTTACTTGTTTTTGCATTTTATTTGTAGAAATAGATAACCAAATCAAATCTTTGATCATTCAAGCATTGTCCGCAAACCAAACTCGATTTTCAAATTCACGCCTCGACGGGAAACGACCCGGGAGATTTTTGACTTTACTTTGGATAAAAGTAATTTCTGTCTTTCGGAATACGTATACTATATATAGATTATAATTACCCCTAAAAAGATAAATTATCAATGAACATTTAGCAAATCAATTTAAGTGTTATGTCTTAGGAACTCATGTGTAATAAGCAATAATCATCATACAATCACTTGCAAACTTACTTTTACATCCTTATTACTTATACAAACATTTAACAATTCCAAATCATAACTGAGAGCCTTTTATAGGATAAATGTAATAAACTAAAGGTTACGAACAGATTCTGAAATGTAAGTGACACAAACCCTTTCAAAATTCAAATAATGTGGAACTAAAATATAAAAAAATTTATGATACATATGCATGTCAATTGCTTTTCGGCCTCCGGCCCAAACATGTCGAATGCAGAAAACAAAATGCAATACACAATAAACAGATTCTTAGCTGTCTAAATAATTGGGTATTCTAGTAATCTAAGATTTCATGAAGTAAAATATATCGAATGAGCAGTAATACCAACCCAAACCATAAGTGTGTGTGTGTTTCTAACCAGGCATCGCAGAGCATTAGAGTTCCAGCCGGGTGAGCATGTTTTCTTGAAAGTATCACCTACACGTGGAGTCAGGCGTTTTGGTATCAAGGGCAAGCTTAGTCCTCGTTTCATAGGACCGTTTGAGATTCTTGATCGCGTTGGTGAGGTTTCCTATCGTTTGGCGTTACCTCCTCAGCTATCTCATGTTCACAATGTGTTTCATGTATCATTACTCAGAGGTTACAAGTATCATCCTCTTCACGTTATCTCTTATCCATTCGATCAGATCCGTGAGGATTTATCTTACACGGAAGAGCCTGAGTCTATTCTAGACCGTCAGGACAGAGTCATGAGGAACAAGACGATTCCTTTTGTCAAAATTCTTTGGAGGAATCATCCCGAGCGGGAAGCCACTTGGGAGACCGAGGAGTCTATACGGACTTCTTATCCTCATTTTCTTCCATGATCTGGTATGTCCTTTTCAGCTGTATCATGTTTCTAATTCGAGGACGAATTATTCTTTTAAGAGGGGAAGAAGTTGTAAAACCCTAAAATCAGAACAAGTGCAAAATTACCAAAATGCCCCTAATGTCAGAAAATTTAATAAAAGCATGAATAAAATTCAATCAAGTGTTATAAATTATAAAGTACATCATGTGACAAGTATGAAATTTATATAAGATTAAAATATCTTATATTATGCAAGAAAAATAATTATTTATTATATATATGTATTTTGCCGAAATAATTATAAGTTAATTACTTATATTATACAATTAAATATTAAATAAAATAGGGAAATTATAAAATATTTTTAGGCAAAATTAAATCTGATTTTATCCCCTTGAATACCCAAAAATCTCGGCATTTTATTGTGTATATCTTTTTATATACAATTTACATTTGTAAACTTCTTAAAAACCATTTCCGAAAACCTAAATAATTTAGGTGGCGGCACAACATTTTTATACAGCAAGGGACGAATTTTATAGGGTTCTTGGGAGTACAAGGGAGCTAAGAAAATTATTGGTTCATTGGTTTGAAGCTTGATTCGATTTATGGTGTTCTTTTGAATTCGAAATTCCTAGCCGAACTCAATAATTCATAAAATCATCCATAATTATTCAAGGTATTTTTATAACTCATTTTACATTATATATAATATGTTATATACCTGGGGAAAATGTTCATGCACTTTATTTTGATTTTATAAATTGAAACATATTCAAAACCCTAATTTAGAAATGAAAATGAAATCGGCATATAAAATAATTGTAAAATTCATTTTATATTTTTTTGAGGTTGTTCATACCTCATATAACTCATAAAAATTGTTGGAATAATTTATAAATGATTCGAATAATTGTTGAAGATTTATTTGTGTTTACCGAATTCGAAAATAAGGGAAAAAGGAAAGAAAATGGTTAAAATGAATTAGGGTTAGGGTTTTGTTATTTTGTCCAGGTGTAATTAATGCCAATGATTGGTAAATAATTGTTTTTGTGATTGGGGAAAATTTGATTAGGGTTTTGTGGATTTAAATGTTAGCCGATTTTGGTATAAAAAGTATAAGGACTTGTTTTGTAATTTCTAAAACCTTGGGGGCTGATTTAAGCATGTTATTATATTTGTTATGACCTGAGAAAAATAAGTTGGGGGGTAGAAAATGTCATTTTGATATTATTTATGTAAACCTTACTATTTATAAAAACTTCTATTTTAGAACTTTGCTATTTATTGGAAACTTGCTATAGATGAAAACCTGCTATTTTTGGAAGGTCTATTTTTAGAAAGTGATTTTTGGAAAAGTTTAATTATGGGGAACTTATTAATCAGGAAAGTTATCAATTTATGGAAAGTTTATTAGGAAAGTCTATTTTTGGAAAACATTACTATAATTAGTAGTGTTTATTTTTGGAAAGTACCCCAAGTTAATAACAAGGAATACTATTCATGAAAACATTAATAATCATGGGATAGGTTATGCATGGGAACGTACTAAATCAAGAAGAAATCATGCTAGTATGAAAGGTACTAAAATGAGAAAAGGTACTAAAAATAGAATGTGTGACGAAAATTAGAAGGTACTAAAAATGGAAAGATACCTTATTCATGAAACAAGTATCTGTATCATTGTCGGGAACATGGAGAGAGCACGTGACGCAGGTGTAGGTTGGCCTGTGCTCTGTGGCTTCCTGGCTCGGGCGGTGTCGGGGCTGGACGGTAAGGTACGGGAGGTGGCCTGCCGGTCAGGATGACAGGCGGGCGTGGCTGGTGGAGCCAAGCTTTCGGCGAGGCCGGAAACAGGGGGGAGAGGAGGGGGGGGGGGGGGGGAGGGGGGGGGGGGGAAGGGGGGGGGCGGGGGCGGGGGAAGAGGGGGGGGGGAGGGGAGGGGTGGGGAGGGCGGGGGAGAGGGGGATGGGCCGAGGGGGAGGGGGGGGGGGGGGGGGCGGGTGCTTAGTAGGGGGGTGGGGGGGTGGGGGGGGGCCGGGTGGGGGGGGGGGGGGGGGGGGGGGGGGGTGTCGGGGGGGGGGGGGGGGGTAGGGGGAGGTGGGGGGGGGGGGGGGGGGGAGGGGGGGGGGGGGGGGGTGGGGGGGGTGGGGTGGGGGGGGTGGGGGGCGGTATTGGGGGTGCGGGGGGGAGGGGGGGGGGGGGAGAGGAGGGGTGGGGGGGGCGTCTCGAGGGAGGGGAGGGGGGGGGGGGGGGGGGAGGGGGGGGGGGTAATCGTATACGCAAGATACCGAAAATAGAACCAAAGGAGGTGGATGTGGGGGGGGGGTGGGGGGGGGGGGGGGGGGCGGGGGGGTGGGCGGGTGAGGGGGGGAGGGGGGGGGGGGGGGGGGGGGGGGGGGGAGGGGGGGGGGGGTCCGGGGGGGGGCGGGGCGGGGTGGGAGTGGGGGGGGTGGGGGGGGGTGGGGGGGAGGTGGCGGAGGGGGGTGTGGGGGCGGGGTGCGGGGGGGGGGGGGGGATTTGGGAGGGGGGGGGGGGCGGGGGCGGGGGCGGCGGGGGAGGGGGGAGGGGGTAGGGGGGGCGGTGGATGGTGGGGGGGGGGGGGCGGGGGGGGGGGGGCTGCGGGGACGGGAGTGGGGAGGGGGGTAAGGGGGGGGAGAGCTGGGGGGGGTGGGGGGGAGGGTGTGGGGCGGGGATGGAGGGGGGGGATGGGGGGGGGGGAGGGGACGTGGGGGCAGGGGGGGGGGAGGGCGGGGGGGTGGGGGGGGGGGTGGGGGGGGGGGGGGGGGGAGAGGGGGGGGCTGCGGGAGTGATGGGGGGGGTGGGGGGGGCCGGGGAGGAGGTTGGGGTGGGGAGGGGGGGGGGGGGGGGGGGTGGGGGGGGGTAAGGGGGGGGGGGATTGGATCGAGCAGGGGGGGAAGGGGGGGGGGCGGGGGGGGGGGTGGGGGGGGGGGAGGGGGGGGGGGGGGGGGGGGGGGCGGGGGGCGGGGGGAGGGCGAGGGGCGGAAAGTGGGGTGTCTGGGGGGGGGGAAGGGGAGACAGGGGGGGGGGGGGGCAGGGAGGGGGGGGGGGGGGGCGGGGGGGGGAGGAGGGAGGGGGGGAGCGGCGCGGGGGGGGGGGAGGGAGGGGGGGTGGGGGGTGGGGGGGTGTTGAGGGTTGGTTTTTTCTTAAAGCTTTTTTATTTTTTATTTCTTTTTTTTTTTTTTCTTTTTTTGTTTTTTTTTTTATGTCATTTGGCCATGATCCTTACACGTTGATTTTCATGACTTATTCAATTGCTCCGAGCTATATATTATCTAGCATGGACCATGCTTTACATGAATTACCACCTAGTCATGGGATAACCCATCGCTTCATGGATGTGGTCCATGACCGTGACACAATGAGGCACCTGGGTCACGACTCTTTCGCGTTGAGAGTGATTTCAGCGGCGTCCCTTTTCATGTTTACTACGTTTCAAAAATCATGTTTTGGCCAATATTATTCAGGGCGTCTGGGATGGCCTCTAGTTTTACATGTTTACACGTCATGGTGATTGGTTGGTGTGTGCCTACATCACCATCACATTGTTTTTTTTTTTTTTTTTTTTTTTCGAGTGATCCCTCCACCCCTATTATTATAAGGAGGTCACCCTCTATTACATGTTGAGGCAGCCCCTCTCTTATATGCATGTATTCACGACATTATTATTATGGCATGTATGATTATATGAGCTCGTGGGCATTCATTATTATTTATGTTTATACTATCCATGATATTTCATGACATCTTTACTTCGTATTACCATGCTTTACATGTTTATTTCCTATTCTTCATGACGCATTCTCCAGGTTTCCCCATGACACTCATGATCTTTCCGCTGCTTTATACTTATTATCCAGGATTCATACTTATTACTTACATTGTTATTCTATCCGTTCACCTGGAACGTTTATCTCAGCCGTATTTTCTTTCTCTTTCTTATACGGCAGGTATTAGAGGGGAGATTGGGCATGGAGAGTGTGTGCTTAGGATGTGAACCTATTTAGTTCCTTTTTTATAACGCAGGCATTTTGCATGTGCTATACTATCTTGGACACATGTTTTCGTCCTTTAGGACTTCTTTTACGGTTATTCTGTGATCTCATAATTGGGAGCGATGTTAGATTCCGGCTTTCCACCTTGTCCTATGTTATTACTTCTGACTTTATGCCTTTATTATGCTTTCATATGACACAAGGTTATGGACGTTTCGGCCTACTCTCCAGAGCGGGGTCTGGGGTTCCGTTACACATTTCTCTGAGACATTGGTGGTGGTAACTTTTTGTGGTGATGATAATGCCCCGTGGTTTGCCGATTTTGCAAACTACCATGCGGGAATTTTGTGATCAAAGGAATGTCGTCCCAGCAAAAAAGAAAGTTTTTTAAAGACGTCAAACTCTACTTTTGGGACGACCCCTTCTTGTTTTAAGATATGTGCAGATCAAGTGATCCGGCGGTGTGTGCACGGCAAAGGAAAACTCTCGACATTCTCGAAAGTTGCACAAAGGACCCACAGGGGGACAATCATGGTGCAAATCTCACCCGCCAAAAAGGTTTTTGTGCGTTTCTTCTTGGCACCTGATTTACAAAGATGCCCACGGAGGGTTTTTTTTGGTTAAAAACGCGGCTCGTGCCAGCGTCAAGGAAAACATTTCACAACGTGATGAGATGCCTCAAAATTCCATCCAAGTTTGTGAAATCTTTGACATTTGGGGCATTGACTTCATGGGGTCATTCCCGTCTTCAAGAGGGAAAAAATATATACTCGTGGCCGTCCATTACTTGTCAAAATAGGTTGAAGCAAAAGCGCTCCCCACCTATGACACCCTGAGTTGTTTGCAAATTTTCAATCCTCTCTTTGCCAGATTCGGTTGCCCCTCGTGCAATCATAAGTGATTGCGGAACCATTTTTGCTACAATGACCAGTTTGAAAAGGTCATGCTTAAATTCGGAGTCATCATCGTCTCTCCACGCGTCTCACCCACAAACAAGTGGGCAAGTTTGTTGTATCTAATCTTGGCTTGGAAAAGAATTCTTGAAAAGGACCATAGGGCGAGTGCCTCTTTGGTCGGATAAATAGATGACGCACTTTGGGCCTTCCGCCACAGCTTCCAAAACCCCATCGGTGTTCTCCATACAAGCTAGAGTACGGAAAGGATGTCATCTACCGATTGGAGGCTCGAGCACAAAGCCTATGGGCCTTGAAAGCATGCAAACTTTGACTAGTGACCGCGGGCGATCACGAAAGGTTCAACTCAATGAGCTTAATGAACTTCGTGATCATGCCTATGAAAACTCTTTGATCTATAAAGAGAAAACAAAGAGAATCCATGACTCCAAGATCAAAAACCGCATTTTCAACGTCGGTGATCGAGTCCTCCTCTTTAACTCTAGATTGAAGATTTTCTCGGGCAAGCTTAAAACCGTGGGAGTGGGACCATTCACTGTAACCCAAGTCTTTCCATCTGGCAACTTGTCGAGTTATCCCAAACTTCGGGCCAAATCTCAAAGTGAATGGTCCACCGGCTCATTGAAGCACTACTTTGGAGGGACGTACCAAAGTGGTAGTCTCGGAACTCCAGATACTTTCCCCATGGACCAATAAATTCGGGGACGGGTCAAGATAGTGACCTTTAAACAAAGGCCTCGTGGGAGGCAACCCCATGTTATCCTTTCTATCTTTTTCTATTTTCTTTAACCTATGTGAAGTGAGGAGGTGTTGCCTCTCTCCATTCATCGTATGTCTTGGTGTTCTTGTGGTTTATTTGTCTAGGATATCCCAGATTTTGAAGCCTCTCGTGCTCGCGGTTTTTGTCCTCCGATCACAAGAGCTTCACATCCTCAGCTTCATTTTGGGAATCCAATATCCAAATCTAATCGACTAACGTTTTATCTTTTGGCACACTTAATAAACGGCCTTAGATTTACGTAGGTACCCCCTTTTAAAACTTCGAGGATGATGTTTAGTTCTAGTATAGGGGGGGGGATCTTCGATTTAATTTTGCCTGCAGCCGGTTGTCACGTAATCCCGTTTTTACCACCAAAATTTTGCAAAAATACCAAAAAAATTCAAAAAAATTCAAAAAATTTCAAAAATAAAATAAGTGTTTTGTCACAGTTTTGACTTTCCTAATGGGTAGAATGAGAATAAATTTTGACTCGGTCGAGCGTGTTGAGCTCTTAGCTTGTTCCTTAACTTTTAGACTAAGCGTTCACGGACTTTAAATTCGTGAAGAACGAAAAATGATAGTGTTGTTTACAAGTAGGATGCTAAACAAGGATTATTTGGAAATCTTAAAAGCTTATAAGTGTAACTTGTCGCTTTTTGCTCCCGAAGCTCTTAACCTGACAATAACCGTGCGTAATTTTTCTTTTACTTTAAACGCGACATTTTCTAAACCAGAAGCTCTTTCGGAAACGAAAATGTTCATCTTAGTTCACAACTGTATACTTGAGTTCTAAAATGGCATTTTCTATTATTACGGAAAAAATAAGTCAAATAAAAATAAAAAAAATTAAAAAAAATAATGAAAAAAACTGAAAATGAATGCTGAAAAAATATAATATGTGGGCTGATAAAGGCTTTTACTGATCTTTCCGGCTAACAAACCGATGTTGCAGTCTTCAAAACAATGCCCATAGTGAGTAATAAATGTTCAAAGTACATTCGTAATGCGATATAAGAAAACCGTCGTCAGACTAAGTCACTACATCTTGTCAGAGGCGTGGCGATGTTGTAGTTATGTAAATGATGACGGTAGTATAGTATGATTATAGCAATAAACGACTAATAAGGAAAATTTAATGGTTAAGATTTTTTTTTCTAAACTCAAGTATAATTTTGAACTAAGAAGAACTTGCTTTAAGACTTCAAAAGTTTGTTGGTTGCCGTTGGTAGATTATTTCTAGGAATAATCACACCAATGAGATCATTAAATTTTTGATGTTTGCGTGCTTTGAGTAGTATTGTTTATTTAGCGGTAAATCTAAGAAATTCGGCCTAAAAGGGTAGAGTATCTCGCTATTACATTGCGAACATTCTCCTGTGGGGTCTCAACCTGATAACCTAAGTCGAACTAGGCTGGGATCTATCGAGAATATGTTGGTTGGTGGGTGATCTCAGTATTTTCCCAGGTTTGGTTCAGAAATATCGTTTATGACACATAAACTATATAACCTTTCTAAAATTTGTCGTCTAAAGGTTAATGTAAAATTAAGCATAATCACTCTAATTGAATAATTGTTGGGAGCGAAAAGTTGACAAGTCATAGTTATAAGTAGTGTTAGGATCTTTACTTGTGCTCAACAGTGATTTTGTTTTTACGCTTAGCTTGGGACTAGTGAAAAATCGGGGACGATGAATTTATCCGTAAGGACATCCATAGACTACTCTATGGGCGCTTCTCATTCTATGATCCCAGTGTTGATAAAATAAAGGAAGTCAAATAGGTAGTTTAGAACGGAAAAGAAAATACAAAAATACTAGGATAGTTAGTGTAACTATAAAAATGGTGGAAACGGGGACTTGTCGAACGCTATTGATTCTTTAGTTCCCCTTGACGAACACTTAGCTACTTTTCGAGGTTATTAGTCGAGGGGGATTGAGATTCTTGGTTTTCTTAAGTGTTTACTTCATAACATTGCGTGAGGACACGGACAATATTTAGTCGGGGGGGATGTTGTATGTGCTTAATTACACATACCATTTTCCATTAAAAACAGACTTAAATGACTAAAAACGTACAAAAAATACATTGTATTTGTATGTTTTGCATTTGTATTGCTCCGACGCAGGAAACGGATATTCAAGAAAAGGAAAAA
This sequence comes from Tanacetum coccineum, assembly GCA_026074375.1. Lineage (NCBI taxonomy): Eukaryota > Viridiplantae > Streptophyta > Magnoliopsida > Asterales > Asteraceae > Tanacetum > Tanacetum coccineum. The sequence continues at coordinate 25,362 of BQNB010052139.1, forward strand.
AAGAAAGCTAAAAACGACAAAGCCAAGTACGAGAATGAAAAGAGCGTGAAAAGAAGAAAAAGTCAAAGCCAAAGTCAACCCCGACAAAGTCAAGTCAAAGCAAAGTTAATTTATAACTTCAGGGACTGAAGTTGCCAAGTCTTTAAACATGGATTTCAAGGACTTAAAGTTCAAAAGTGGTATTTATAACTTCAAGGGCCAAACCTACTAAACCCCAAAGTTATATACCAAAAGGACTCAATTTGCAAGACCACATATATCTTTGAGGGGTTATTTCTGCCAATTCTCCAAAGATTAATACCACAAAGGACTCACGGTGTAATTACATATATAACAATGAGGGATTATTTTTGCCAACCCCTCATAAACTATACACCACAAGGACTAAGGGTGCAATATCACTAATATCCTTGAGGGGCCAAACTTGCCTCTTCTCCAAACCTTTACCCTGTTACCTAAAAACCATTTTTCCCGCCCAACAAAACCCAAGAACAAGTCACGGTTTCTTCTTCCCCTCTTTACCCTGTAACATCAACTACACAATGGATAAAACTTCACCCTTACCTCTACTACCACCACCTTCCCATGTATCATTGCCAAGTTGGCAATCCCACACCTTTCAAGATGCAATCCAACTCCTGGTATGAGATCAAGAAAGCACAAAGGATTATCAATGGCTAAGATTAACTTTGGAATTCACTCACAAAACAAAAACACCTTTGTTTGCTCTCACAAAGGAAGCACGGCTGGAAGAACCAAGTTTAAAGATCTTTAGCTATAAATAGGACCATTTGTAAGCCCTTAAGAGGCGTCTAATTTTCTTTGCAGCTTATTTTAGTTAACTTATTGCTTATTGTCTTTTAAATTCCAAGTCTTGTAACTTTTTCAGAATTAATGAAAAATTTGAGGTTTTTAGTTCTAAAATTCTATTTTTAAGTTTCAGATTTTATTGTTGTTGAATAGTTTAAAAAGCTTTCATAAGCTCTTGTCACTAACTATGGCTGTTTTTGCTTATATCCTTTAAGTTTTCTCATAACTTAAAAGGGTTTAAGCCTTCTTCTAAAAATCTTCAAAACGAGAACAAATAAGCCCACTGGAAGATAGGCCAGAACAGGATGGGCTTATGGGCTTATTTATTGCTTATTTTTAAAGCTAGGCTTGTAGACTTATAGCTTTCTAAAGCTTATTTGTTCCTTGCTAAGCTGGATCAAGGTTAGAATTAATTTTCACTCTTTTCATGCTATTGGCTTGTCATCTCATTATCTGCTTATTTCTGTGCTTATTTTTGATCATGATTTCTTATTCTATCTTTAAATGACTTATGCTTGCACTGTTTTTACTTATTGGGGTTCTTTATAGCTCAAATAGCCTTTTTGCAAGATAAAGGGGTGTTTGGGTTAAGACCCAAAGTGGGTCAAATTGGTGTCAAAACCCCTTGGGTCAACTTGGCCAGATTATAATACCTTTTTAAGTTATTAAAATTCAGTTTCTATAAAGTTTTTAAAGTTAAAAATTGGTTTTAAGGTTTTAACATTCAAACCCTTTGAATCTGTGGTAGCAAACTTGATTCAAAGGGCTTGAGTGGTTAAGCTTGCTTAAGTAAGCTTTTGAGTCTGGTTTTGTGTTCATTTTTGTGTCAAAATATATTAGTCAAAGTGTCATTGTGGTTAGCTTAGCCTAGTTAAAAATCTGTCACTCTTAGAGTCATCATTTTCATAGTTTAAAATATAGCCTTTTTTATTTTTAATTTTCAGTCCCTTAAACATGTTTTTAGCTTGTGAAATTTTAAGCCCAAGCTCATTAGGAGCTGGTCTCAATTGTTTTAACAATTTTTTTATTTGAATACTTATTGGTGTCTTATTTCTAGGACTGCAAACAGCCCTTTGGGTATGCCAAAAACACCTCCCCTGGTGCAAAGTGTAGTTTCACTAGCCCTCTTTTGTTGCTTATTTAGGATTGAGACTTTTATCTTTTCCCTATTTAAGTAGCCAACAAGTTTGTCTTTAAGCTCCAATAAGCCTCATCCTTATTAGATCCCTTTAAGTAGCTTAATTTTGAGCCCTTAGGTGGGTCTCAAGGCTGTTTGGACTTGAGTTTGACCCTCTTGGTTTATTGGCTTATTTAGGGTTTTCTTTCTGTTTTATTTGCTTGATTTAGTCATGTCTAGGCTTATTACGGGATCGTCGAAGTTCCCTGGTCTCCCCCTTTGTTTTGCTTATGTCAAACTGCATTGGGGCTTATTGTTGTCCTTTTTTTAGGCTAGTAGTACTAAGATTAACAAGCAGTTCTAAACTCGTAAAGTTAGTAAAGCTGAGTTCATAAGCCCATTTAGGCTTATTTGGTGGTTTTAATTGTTTCTCCCCTTTTTTGATTGTCCTTAAATAGGTGGCTTATTGTGTGAAATTTGTAACGTGATTGCGTATCTCCCAATTTTTTTTTGTTGTTTGTGCTTAATTTGTCTAAAAATCAAAAAAATAAGATAAGTCAGTTCTGGCAGTATTAACTTAAAAGTCAATACTGCTGTTTTCAAACAGCTTTTTCATAGCTTATTTTTGTTTCAAAAAAATTATAGATAGCTTTTTCTTGTAGCTTTTTATGTCTTCTTTCCATTTTCTAGCTATATGGTTAATAAGGTTCCATTTTAGGCTTATTCAGAAGGCCCAAAGGTGCCCTTTGTTCTGTTTTGTAACTATGTTTGTGCCAAATGCGTATTAAACTTTTATAAGCTTAATTTTCTTCATTCTTTGCTTATTCTCCTGCATTTGCTTATTAAGTCTAGTTAAGTATAAGTTTTGCTTTTTGCCCTTTTCCTTTGCATATTTTGTCTAAAAATCTAAAAAGAAAAGTCATTTGTGCCTTTAAGCTTATATAAGCAATGTGTCTGTTTGTTTTGGCTTATTCTAAGCTTATTTGTAGCTTTTATAAAAAGTGCTTTCATAAAAAATGTTTATTCTTGTCTTATTCAGTTTGTAAAAGGAATTTTCAAAAAAAACAATAAAGTGGAAGAGTGGAAGTCGGGGTGAGCTAGGCTCGAAAAACCCCGACCTTAACACTCTCACCGCTTATACACCCAACACCCACGCTGCGCTCTTGGGTCTTTTTCGTTATATGACTCAAGGGGTTTTTAGTTTTTAACCACTTTTAGCCATTAAGCTTTATAAGTTGTTTTGGCTTATAACAAACTTATTGGGATAGAGCTGGTTTTCCCGTTTTATTTTTTTTAAGATTCTACACACTTAGCTTATTTTGTATTTTTTTCTAGATTTTTATAAAATAGTTTAGTATTTTTTATAATTTATTTTTGTTAAAAACTTAAAAAATTCAAAAAAAATAAAATATAAATCAGAAAAATATAAATCTTTTTTTTTAAATGTACTTTTATTGTTTATTTTCTAGGAAAAATGAATTTACATTTGTAGGGTCATTTTTGCAAAGTTTCACTTTTTAAAGAACGAGATCCGTTCCCGTTCTTGTTTTGACTCGGTTTTTAGTTTAATCAACTCCATTTTCGTTCTAGTTTTTTTAAACTTCGTTTTTAGTCACTTAGGACCCATTAAACAGTGAAAATTCATTTAGGGATTAAAATGAAAAAATTTAGATTTTAGAGCTGCGTTTTTACGTTTTCGTCTCTGTTTTTAGATTTTTTTTTTTTTAATATTTCTAGCTTTCGTTTTCGGTTTTCTTGTAATCGTTTTTGCATTTTTTAATTGCATAATAGAAAACCAATTATAATTTGTCATATTCAAACATAATTATCAAATCGTTATTCGTTCTCCATTGCACACCCCGTTGGGACATAATGACCCGGGGAAATCAAAACTTCCGGTTTATATATATTTCTATTTTGTGAAATTCTTAACCAACTCCTTGGTAAGGGTATTTGGTTGATTGTTGCTATTATTATTATATATATATATTATCTATATTATATATTATATATATATAAAAATATATATATAATATATATATTATATATATATATATATATATTATATATATATATATATATATGTATAATATATACATATTGAACGAATCACAACCCATGCTTATCCTTAGTAGTAGTATATTAGTATAATAGTTATTAATAAGTGTGATGTGAGGAGGCTCGCCTCTTCCTTTCTTGTGTTTCATGTTTTGTGTTTTATAAGACTCTCGTACTCGTGGTTTTGTCCATTGTCACTCGATCTTCTATCCTTTGCATGCTTATATATGGGAATCCGATATCCTAGATCTTATTGATCCACATTTATCTATTAGCATAATTAATAAACGGCTTTAGATTTACATAGAGACCCTTTTAAACACTGAGGATAATGTTTAGTTCTAGTATGGGGGGATCTTTCGATTTGATCTTGCTCGCATTTGCCTTGTCTTTACCTAACCCCGTTTTACCACCAAAAATATGTGATTTTATGCCAAAATTATTATTTTTTCAAAAATAGAATAAGTGTTTTGACACGTAGTTTTGTCCTTTTGAGAATAAATTTTGACTTGATCGAGCATATTGCGCTCTAGCTTGCCCCTTAACTTATATAAATTTAAGCTTTTACTAGTCTTTTATACAAGAATCTTTAAAACGCGATTTTTAGCTTGAAAAAGCTAAGAGTTTGCAAGTTTCCATAATAGACTTTAAATATGCAAAGCTTGTTTTTATTAGACTAAGCATTCGAGGATCTTTTTAGTAAAGATTTTAAATTTGCGAAGAATAAGAAATGATAGAGTTTTATATAAGTTAGATGCTAAACGTGGAGTAGTTGGATCTCTTTAGAGCTCATAAAGGTTAATTGTGGCTTTTTGCTCCCACCAGCTTAATAAACGTTATATAATTGTTAAATAAATAAAGTCCCTTTAGTTTTTCTGATTCTTAGTTTAAATCCCTTCGTAGAGATTCCTTCAGGTAAAAGTAAGGTACACATCGAGGTTTTGTTTGTGTTGTGGGGAAATAGGCTACCGATTCCTGATGGCTCGCTACCGTTGTCTAGGTAGTTAAAAGATCACAAGACTTGAAATTTGGCTAATAATAATAATAATAATGTAATAAACCAAAGCTGAAATAAGACTTCTGGATCATGGTCGGCTCGCATACCGATGTGACAGTCGTTTAAAGGGTGGAGGTAATAATAATATTAATAATAATAAGAACTGTGGGCTGATAAATGTTTACTGTATCTGGTCGGTTCACTGTCGATGTGGCATCCTTCAAAAGAAGGCTCATAGTAAGAATAATAAATCCGAGACTGATAAAAGTTCGATGCATCTGGTCGGTTCACTGCCGATGTTGTAGCTTTCAAAAAGGTCAAGGATCACCTGGTCGAAATAAGACTCCTGGACCATGGTCTGCTCGCATACCAATGTGGCAGTTATTTAAAGGACCTGGGGGTTTTATAATGTTGCAATAATAATAATAATAATAATAAATCCAAATTTCAACTCCGGGGTTATCTAAATAAAGCCTCCGTCTTTGGACTCATAGTTGAGTTGTTTCGGATGAAATAAAAAGGATAACCCCTAAATCATGCGAAATTAGAACCTTAATGAGACCATATTCTCACCATATCGTCTTCTTTAAGAAAGGATTACAAATCAAACTAATTGTGGACTACAACAACCGGGACACCTATATGATAAAAAGACATAATTATATTTGTCAATAATAAAATTAATAAAACCCAAAGAGAGATTTAGGAATAGGGGAGCAAAAGGTAAGCTGCATTTACACAATTAGCATTTAAAGTAGTGTTAGCATCTAATTTTATATTTGACTGTGATTTCGTTTTAAGCTTAGTTTGAGGATTGTGAAAAATCAAGGATGACGAACTCCCGTTCTTTAAGCCTTTTAAGTAAATTGTACTTTAGTTTTTATCTATTATTAAATAAGTGGTTAAAACGGGGGTGCTTGCGAAATAAATAATTTTGAACCCTCTAATGGACCTTTTACTATTCTGTTTAATTGTGAGGGTTCATAAGTTAAAGGTGATAAAATTATTATTTTCTGTGTTTGTTTAAATTACCCCCATACGAGTGGGACTAGCCGATGGCTTTAGTGTGGGGGAGTTTGAATGTGTGCAAAAACACACATCCTTATTACCTCCGTAAAAACACTATTAATTGGACTAAAAATACTAAAATATGCTTAATTATATTGCAAATATATTTGTTTGGTATTTTTATGTCTCGCGGGTAAAATGAATTGAAAACAATGCAAAAACGGGTATTTACGTGTTCGTTTCAATCAAGAGTGCTTAATATTCAAGATCAAGACAAAGTCGTGAAAATGCCATTGGAAAGAGCACGGAAAAACAAGTCCACCGATGCCCTCGGATCTTATTTGGCCAGCCCGTAACCCATTTTATGGGTCGGACCAGCCCAACATAAAGCCCAAATCCAAAATAAGGCCCAAAGTTTAATTAAGAAATCTATTATAAAGTTTGGGGTGACGTCAGCGTGACGTCCGAACATGTGCGAGAGAAATAGATAAAATTGCCTCATGTAAGGCTCCACTCACAAGAAGAGAGCGAATAAAAGAGCACTACGTGGTAAGAACTTTTGTTATAATCTCATTTTGCCGCAATAAAGATCTAAGGGACGAAAGTTAAGCGTGAAAATGAAGCAAAATTGATAGGACACGTGGATGCTTCTTACCGGTGGATCATACCTTGCTATCCGTGTGACAACGTTGAGCCAATAGATGGCTTTATTATTCCCTAATGATTGGTAATTTACAAAATTAACCCCTCACTCCCTTATAAAAATACACGCCTCCCTTCATTTTGAGCTATCTAGGAATTTTTATTTTTAGTTTAGTTTTGCTTATTTTTTAGCTTATTAAAGTTTTGTTTAGATTATTTAGAAATTCTGAGCTTATTTTACTTGCTTAAATTCAAAGCATATTCAGGTTTTTGTATAAGATAGGATTCGAGTGTAAATTGATTTTGTGTTATTTTTATATTTTCTTATCTTAAATATCTTTTCGGCTTAGCTAATTCAAAAAGTTGTCTTCTCGTGCTTTTTACTCAGCTATATTTACTCAAAATCCTTAAAAAGCTATAAGTATGCGACTCCTATAAGCTCTCCAAGCTCATTTGATTCATTCTCAAACGTTTTTAAGAACTTTTCAAAATAATATGCTATAATAAGTTTGGATATAGCTTACTATTATGCTTATATTGTTTTAGTTTTATTAGAAGCTCTTGTTTTCTGATAAAATAAGCTTCTAAATAGCTTATTTGGTTTAACATGAGCTTATATTGCTAAATCAAGTTTTCGTGAGCTTATTTGGCAATAAAACGAGTAAGATTTAAAAAGTCTTTAGGTGCTTTTATCTTATATATAATTCCTTTTGTTGGTTCTCATATGCTTATAGTGCTTTTCTAGATTGTCATATTAGTAGTGCTTAAATTGTTATTTGTCACGTTAAGATTTTCTAGTTCTTATTCGATTTTGTAATTGTGATATCAAGTGCTTATTTGTTTAAACTTTCGTATAGATTGAGGTTGACCTTGCTTATTCAGTTTGGTTTATCAAATAAGTCTCAGCTCATTATGATTTAGATTGTTTAGCTTATTATTGCTAAGATAGTTCTTATTCGACCGTAGAGTTTAGTTTTCATTTAGTTTGCTTATTTTGAATTGTTAAGTGCCTATTCTGTTTTGAAGTTTGCTTATGGAAATTATTATCATGGCTTATTTTTTTGTGTTGAGGCTTATTTGTGAGATAGTTTATTCGAGTGAGCTTATTGCGTGACACATCTTGTTCTTGTGCTCATCTCCTTGCGTCTGGTTTTTATGATTTTTGATTTGGGCCTCAATTTAGCGTTAGGCCTCGTTTGGATCTGTAGAACTTATTTGATTTAGGTCTTCAATTGCAATTTGGACTTATGTATTATACTGGGCCTACGTTTGGTTAGAAAGAAATTTGAAAATTGAGATATATATGTTTTCTATTAACAAATTTATATCTATGTGTTTAGTGTTGCGATTTTGTGTACCTAGGTCACTCCATAGGCGCGAGCTTAAGGATTTATTTAGCTAGACCGAATTTGATTATTTACTTTAGCTAAATAAATCAGGTGGTATTCGTTTATTTGCGTGTCTTCAATTCGGTTCATTTTCTATCATTTTTTAATACATTAGTGTAGCTTAGTTTAAAATATTTTGCTTTGCTTATTTTATCATTATGAGTAGCGAGTAGTTTATTTTATGCTTGTAAAGTAAATTGGTGTTCTTTGTTTAAATGCTTGTTATTTGCTATCTAGTTTTTCTACAGTTTATTAAATTTTTAGTTTAAAACCAAAAACAAAAATATTTGATATTCAAGCATCAAACAAAATACTTTTGTGGATTTCAAACTCATCTCTCGTCGGGATACGACACTCGGAAGATAGACTATTACTTTTCTTAAAGTAATTTTCTTATCTAACAGGATATGCTATATATTATTATGACGACTTACCAGCTCCTCTTTTTGTCTTTTAGTAGGGAAGGTGTTATCTGTTTTGGAACCTTCCATTTTGGAGGAAAAATCTGATTTCAAATTTATTGTTTTAATAAAACATTTCTTTTATGAATAAATATTTTAATGTATATATTTTTTTAAATACACTTTTGTAGAAATGTAAGGTTTAAAAAATATTTTCTTTATCACTAATCATGTTTAATGATTTGTTTATCCATACCTTAAGTGATTAATCTTATAAATAGAATTTTATGATTAGTAATTTATAAACGTTTGATTTTATCGTAAATGTTTTTACATTTTGTTATTATCAAAACATCGAGAAGTCGAAAAATATAAATAACGTTTTTAGACATTATTTGTATTAACATATTTTGTTGAACTTAAGATATCTCACTGAACCGTATCAATGTTGATATGTAGTTTTATAATAAATAGATGGGAAGGTTAGTTGTTGATGTGTCGTCGTGTAAGTTATTATTTTAGTTATTCAAGTTTTACATTTATATTTTTGCCGCTTTACCTAAAAACAACACTTTAAAAACGGCATTTAACCCGATGCAGATTTAGCATCTAGGTAAGTAGGGTGTCGATCACTAAGAGCGAGAACGTTAATCTTTATTCTATTAATATTTTGGTTAACTAAACTAAGTTAATTTAAACTGTGTTAATTCTAGTCTATGTTAAACCTATGCTAAACCTATGTTAGTCCTAATTCTAACAGATAAAGGGGGTTTTCATTCTGAGAGACTTGCATAGGTAATGGTGTTAACTAATATCAAATAAGACACAATAAGACTCGCAAAGAATAAACAAAAGATTAGAATAAACGGTCTAGCCAAATATAAAAAACGGTATTAACCATGATAGAATCTAAATAAAACGTTGGTATTTGTTTTAATTCAGATGCAAATAGGCCTAATCACGAAGTGACATATCATTCCAAGATTTTAGTGGTACTATCTTTCCTAAAACCAGACACTTAGAATGTTGTTCACAATTTAACGCACCGCATAAAGCATCTTATTTGCTGATTATAATCTATCTTAGGAGATTAATAATGGAGATCTTATTAAACCCTAACTCATAGAGACTTTACCCACTTACTGCTTAATGGAAATTTATATTCTAGTAGTTCACTATCCAAGCCTTTACCAAAGGAATCAGTACGTTATTTGTTGATCTTATATCACCTGGTAGTCCAATTTGTGTCACATAAACTAAAGATAAGATAAGGCCTTATCGTGAATCCTATAATTCTAGTATAAAAATCACTAAATGAGAGAGCCATCCCGGCAACTATCTAACTTGAGTCGTAATCACTAGATCTAGTTTGAATGATAGTTTGCATACAAAACAAACGTAAACAAATATAAATAGAAAAACATAAACAAAGCAACCAACGATAAATTAGCAACTCGATAAAAAACAAACCAATACTTTACATCTTCAACTAATGGCTAATACTAGGAATTAGCCCTTAATCAATTATAATCAATACAATGAATAAATATTCAACCGGGATAGCTCTCCATATTGCAATTTATATATCTAGAATCATAGGATCACAAATATTGACCTATCTTTGCTCTTTGATTGTGAGCTTAGTTGAGCCATAAGGTGACCTTGGTAGCAACGAGTACGTTTTAATCAATTGGTAAAGACTCAGACAGTGGACTACTATTATATAAAGAGCCGTTAAGCAGTAAGTGGTAAAGTCTCTATGAGCTAGGGTTTAACAAGATCACCATTGCCTTAATCCCTAAGATAGATTATAATAAGTAAATAAGGATGCTTTATGCGGATGCGGTTAATTGTGACATAATTCTACGTATCTAGGTCTTAGGAAGAAGTAACGCCTAAGTCTTAAGAATGATATGCCGCCTCGAGATAAGTAATCATTGCACTAATAAACGAACCAACGTTCTGATTGGATTAATAATGGTTAATATAGTTTTCTTATATTTGTCTAGGCCGCTCTTTTATCTTCTGTTAATTTACTTGGGTGTGTTTTTGTGTCTTGAATTGGTTTTAGTCACCACCAAACCCGTGCCAGTCTCTCAGACTGAAAACCCCCCTTATCTATTAGATTTAGGAATAACATAGGTTTAGCATAGGTTTAGCGTATTAGACCAACTTAGATTAGAAAAACCAAAGTATTAATAAATTGAAAGTGTTCCTCGCTCTTAGTGATCGACACCCTACTTACCACGAAACTCACACCTACTGGGTACACTGCCCGTTAAAGTTTTGTTTTTGGTTAAGTCGAAAAAATATAAATTTAAAAGTTGAATCATACTTTAACACCACACAACGACACATCAGGTAACATGTAACTAATTCGCTCAATTGCTTGGTCGTGACGAGTATTCTATCATAGGCTTGGCAAGGATACACATCTCCACCACTAAAGCTAAGGAGTAACAAGTTTATAAAGGTAAATTGTGTTTAGATGGCTTAAAGGGTTTAATCACTTTTTCTAATCTCTACCGATACTAATATTCCAGAAAAGATGACAAAGACCAGACATACACACCCATAACGATGGGATAGACACATACGATTGCATTCAAACCTTAACTCGAATAAGCTAAACAATAGGACTAGTAGTGATATATGGTATGGATCTTCTAATCTTTCACCAAAAAGTAATAAACCAACAAGGCGGACAAAATCACACATACATGGCCGTAACGACGGAATAGACACATGTGATTGCTCGCATCCTTATTTGAATAAAACCTAAGGGTTAGAGATTAGGAAAGGGAAATAATTGTTGTTAAATAAAACTTTACAAAACAAATAGACTAAGTCAAAACAAATAAGGTACAAGTTGCTAGATACTTTACTCGCCGTTACCATGATAAAGACTTAGAAATATATACACAAACATCTTCGACATAGATCAACAACCTAAGTTGGCGTTCCCGTAACAGTCAACTTCCCAATCATCCATACTATACATACTTTCACAAAATCAAGTGGCGATATCTACCACGTTATACAAAACTTTACATCATTGATTTATAATAACATATCAATGAATAATCGATTGTTCAAATAATACCATCAGTTTAAAATTTAACGAAATGACTATCTCCAAAAAAATTTCCTCTTTTGCGGTTCGGATCATGAAGATGCGAATGAACATATTGAGAAAGTTCTTGAGATTGTAGATTTATTCCACATCCCTAATATAACTATAGACCAAGTGATTCTTAGAGCCTTCCCTATGTCTTTAACTAGAGCCGCAAGTCCTTAACTAAGTAACAAACCATATGGTTTGATTACAACTTGGGAAGATCTGAAGATAAAGTTTCAAAGCAAATATTGCCCACTTGCTCGTACTGCAAATAAAATAGAGGAGATCAAAAACTTTTAGCAAGAGCTAGATGAAAACCTCTATCAAGCTTGGGAGCGATTTAAAGAACTCTTGTTGAAGTGTCCTCAACACTTTTTAAGTGAGATGCAGGAGGTGGTCTTGTTCTATAATGCATTAGATGTTCCAACTAGATAAATTCTTGACTCAAGAGGTGCCATACCATCAAAGATTGTTGCTGATGTTAAGGTAGTCATACAAGAAATGGTTGAATACTCTCAAAAATGGCACAATGGAACATCAAGGACCAGAAGTACTGAAACTTCTGACGGATTAGCAGCCATACAAGCACAACTCAACAATCTTGGAAGAGAAATCAAGAAAGTGAATGAAAAAGTTTATGCTGCTCAAGTAGGATGTGAACAATGTGAAGGTCCCCACTACACCAAAGATTGTCCACTCAAGGAAGAAGAGAAAACCCTCAAAGAAGCTTACTATACACAATTTGGTGCACCTTTTCAAAGAGGGGGATATGGAGCAACTGCACCGGGATTCTATCAAAGGAACAACGCGAATCCTTCGTACCAAGAACGAAGGCAATCTATGGAAGAAACCCTAAGCAAGTTTATGAGTGAATCGGAAAAAAGACATAAGGAGAACTCCAATTTAATCAAAGAAATCTGAGATTCAATGAATGCTTCCATAAGGAACCAAGGAGCATCAGTTAAAACTTTGGAGATCCAAATCGGGAAAATGAGCAAGGTCATACAGGAAAGAGGATTTGGAAGTTTACCGAGCTCAACTGAAACTAACCCAAGAGATCATGTCAAGTCGATCTAAAATATTGTTAAAGCTGATTCATAGCTAATACGCCGTATGGGATCCTCCCAATACGCCGTATCCGGTGGACAGAACCGTACACTAATGTACGAGACAAAACAAACGACAATTCTGTTTCCAAGTCGTTTGAATGGTTACTACTATGAAGAAAAGAAGGGGTCATATGGACCACAGTTCTCGAAAGCTTACTCTGAAGCTTCACATATCAATAATTCCATACCCAGAAAAGAGAAAGACCCAGGGAGTTTTACTTTACCTTGCTTTATTAATAATGTTTGCTTTGATAATGCCCTTTCTGACTTAGGAGCTAGCATTAGTGTTATGCCTCTTTCGACCTACCTTAACTTAGGATTAGGCGAATTAGCTCACACTAAGTTGACAGTTGAATTAGCAGACAGGACAGTGAAATATCCAAAAGGAAATGCTAAAATCGTGCTAGTAGGTATTGGTAAATTTATTTTCCTCGTAGAGTCTATAATTCTTGATATGCTCGAGGATATCAAAGTGACCTTGATCCTTGAAAGACCATTTTTGTCTACCGCCCGTGCTAAGATTGATGTTTTCAAAAGAAAGATTACCTTGAGAGTTAGGGAAGAAAAAATAATTTACAAAAGTGTTAAACCTGCTAGTAGTTTAATTAAGAGGGTCTACATGCTAGGCTTAAGAGAAAGAATGGAACTTGATTTAGAAGCTAGGCTAATAGGCAAGACTTTGGTGTTGAATAGATCATTATACCCTTTCTTTGAGGATTACATAGAACTAAACGATCTTAATGTACCATTAGAGCTTAGAAGAGATCAAGTTGATGATTTAATGCCCAACATTGAGGAAGGTGAGGTAATTAAGGAATTTAGAGCTAGGAATGATGCTAGTATGGTTAGCAAAGTTTTTGGATATCCTAGTGATTACGACTATGATAAGAAGATCCGTATTGATTATGTTTACAACTTGAAGTTCTCTTGCATGATAGGTTTTAAATTTTTACACGCTAATTTTTTCCATATCTTGTACGTAAATGTAATGTTCAAAAAGTTTCATAATTCTATAATGAAAGACAAAATGGAATACAAGGGAAATATTGTAGTTAGAGCCTTAATGAACATACATATCTTTGTTGGAACTTTCTCTATCTTAACAGATTTTCAGTTTTAGATGATATGGATGCTTATCATGATGAAGGAATGGGCGATGTTATTTTTGGCGATATGTTTTTGAGAGAAGTTGGGATTAATGCAAAACGGTTTGAAGGAATGATTACCATTCACATTGGTAATGAAGAAGTTACTTACCAAATGGCGCGGTCACATCCGAGGTTTAAAAACCACACTAATGAACAATGCAACAAGATCTCGCCATTACTGAAGGTAAGTGAAGAGGATAAAATGAATGGAATCTCGCACTCGTACCAAAAGTTTAAGGGATTCTACAAAGGAGTCTTGAACTTAGGGCCCGAATATGTCCGAGATACGAAGATGGAAGAATGGCTCACACGCGGGCACATTAACGTGCATGAGATGGAATGAGAAGCTGGAAAAAGTCTAACTTAAAGACTTCACTGTAAACAAAAGTACTTCCCGGGAGACAACCAGAAATGCTATTTATTTTTATCGTGTCTGTCTTCCCAAACATCAATATGGCGTATCCGCTCGATACCATATGGTGTATTGAATGTCTGGACATTATTAGTCATTTATTTTTATGCACTTTAAAAACATTATTGTCAGTTCTGTCAATACGGCGTATTCATGCACATGATATGGCGTATTCAACAGACTGACTCGTATTTAGTATTTAGTTTAGTTTAAATTAACCGTAGATACCAAGATAGGAATGCATTGTTTTTCCTATAATTTGCACAGGACCTCACAGAAAGAAAAGAAATCGACAATGTTAGTGGAGAATCTACGATCTGGAAATCTGGAAGTGTTAGAGTCTTGAAATCTTAAAACGGCTGTTCAACACGATCTTGCTCATAAACTCAACATGGAGAATTTGTTCGATGACAAATGGTCTATATATAATTAAATATATAACTAAATATTTCAAATTAATTATAGTATATAGAGTATCTCATTTGATATGAAAATTGCTTGAGTTCAAACAATATTTTATCTCCTGGATGTCGTATCCCGACAAGAGGTAAATTTGAAATCCACAAAAGTGTTTTGTTTGATGCTTGAATATTGAATATTTTTGTTTTTGATTTCTAATTCTAAAAATGCAAGGAAAGGCAAATATAAGGCATGCTAAACTAGATTTAAAGGAACAATTAAATTCAAACGACAATTAAACACTTAACGGGAAATTAACGACTAACGGGTAATCAAGAGTAAAGCAAAATAAACTCTAAAAACTTAAAATGCAAATTTATGAAACCTAAATGTATTAAAATAATTTTTGAAAAAGAAATTATATTTTTTTTGATTTTTTTATTAATTAAAACATATTTAATCTAAATAAAATATTAAAAATAGTAAACTAATTATTAAAAATCTAGAAAAATTATAAAAAATACTTCAACCTATTTAAAATCTATCAAAATTGAAAACTAGAAATTTGGCTGAACGAATAAGCAGTTAAAAAGCTAATAAGCTCGGATAAGCAAAAACCAAAGTAACTATAACATTAAATTGAAACCAACACCTAATGAAAAAGACC
>BQNB010052140.1:0-40634 GCA_026074375.1 Tanacetum coccineum
ATTGTATTCGGAAAGTGAACTATACACGATTCAAGAATTATCCAAGCAATCTTTGATTATCATGACCCGAATACTAACAAACGAATACAATATTTTCAAAGAGATGATCAAGATGGTGTGAGTCTGTGTAAATTCGCAAAACTGGTGAGACGCTTGACGGAGAAAGAATCAAACAGTGGAATGTGTACAAAATGAATATCCATGCATGACCATTCTTGTAAAACTATATTGGATGGAGAAATGGAAGTTTGGGAGGAGTCAACGTATATGAATTGGAGCCAGGAATACAATTATCAAATTGTGGGATCCACATATTCTAGTACGCAACTTCTAATCCCCTATTTTGTGTTAACATATGAATTGCAAGAAACTTATTATATGTCGCTTATACATATTCATGCTTATGATAAAACATGGTTAAATTGTGTGGTTAAATGCACCGTATATGTTTTATACTATAAATCAAAGACGATCTTGATTTGATAAATTATGGAGGTTATAAGTATTCTCATACGTTAAACAAGGAAATATGATTTTGGTGGATATTATAACATAAATATGTGTTGCTTTTAATTGCTTCCTGGATATAGACTACACATTCTGACGGTTATTTTCTGTGAATGATTGGATCATAAGCATGAAAATTCTTTGTGAATGATTAGATCATAAGTATGAAAATTTGTTTGTGTTGAATTATGGAGTACTTCTTTATGTGGTTACAAGATCTAAATGGATTTTAACGGTAACCGGAAATTGTCGGTTTCTTTTTTCTGAAAACATTGATGGATTAAAGGGAAAAACTATGAATCGCTTGGTTTATGTTTTTGAAATGTATACATCAAGATATATCATGACATTGCTTAATGATAATCAATGTTGGCGGAAATCATAATCGGTGTTGTGTTGATCCAAAACAGAAATAATTATAGGAAAGTTATTTTATATCTTGTTGATGCATGTTGTATACCTTTAAATAGATTCATGCATGATAATATGTGATTATGTCTCATTTACGTACATGATACATTTTAGATATTCTGAAAAATGGATTTTCATTTTGTTTCTTTACTTTTAAGTGACAAAAGGGGATGTGTTCACCAGTCATCTTCAAATAAGGATGAAAATTTGTGATAGACATGTGAAATTACTTTTGGAAAACATGATATATTTTGTGAAAAGTATATTTCATGCATGCATGTTATAAGTAATCTGAATGCAAATTGGAAGCCATTTTAAACCCAATTAAACCAGTAGGCTTGTTGACAAGGTTATTAATTATTGTTTTCTATTGGGGAAGTAAACACAAGGCGCCATGTTTGCTGTAAAATTATTTGGGTGAATTTGATTTGCATTAGATTGTTAATCTCCATAAGTTGTAATTATATGCTCAACATGTGGCTCAAGTTTAACAGTTCTTGATATTTCATGTCAACTAAATTGGCTAGAATTATTGCCAAAAAGAATACATGAATGACCAACTAGACCCCGACATATATGTCATGGTAGTATCACGGTAGATAAGAATTCTTCCGATTGATAAGATAGACGAGAGAAATCGATTCCGTTAAGACTGTGAGTTTTAAGGAAACGTCAGATTTTAGTTATTGTAGTGGTAGAGTGTGGAGCAGATGAGATAATTGTGAAATACAATTTAAAGTGTTAGTGTTGCGAGAGTTGAATCTTAGTCGCTAGTGGAATGTGTGAAGTGTTTAATTGTGTCTGATGGATAAGACCGATTTGGAAGTGAGTTTGTGATGGTACTATCTTCATGATGATTAAAGTGTGAGCTCATATTACGATGAGTATTTCGCTAATGTTAAATTAGAAGTGTCGTCGGTCGCTATAGAGTAGTGTGTGATGGTTACACTTGGAGCTGGGATAGTTGAATAGAGTGAGCGGTTCATAAGTGGAGATAAGTGAGTGCTATAATGGTAGCTTGATTTAGATGTTGATATGACAACTCGAATTGTAGACGCGTGGAGGCTGACATTTAATGAATACTATGATTGTTGCTGTTTGGTATAGTCGCTACGGGGATCAATAAAAATGTGCGTCGGCCATAAGTGTTGATTTTACACTTGGCGGGATGTAATTTTGGGTTCAATGAATAAGTTGCTCAACGTGTAATTTTGTTGATAACAACGAATGTGGTTGGGCATACTTTAATCTATTTGTTGCTTATAGTGAATTAATATCTTATTAAAGTAGGCAGTGGTGTTATCCGAACCAAGGTTTTTGCCTAATGGATACATAGTATTTGTATATTAGACAAAATGGCGATGGTTAAAATTGTGTCAATTTGCTTGACATGTTTGGCTACTGTAAGTACCTAAGTACTTTGAATAAAAATCATTCGTTATAGTTTATAATGAAATGCGAAATCTTCGACATTTGAAAAGATACAATTATTGATGCAATTAAGTTAGATAATTGATCAAAAAGATTACAAAGCCACTAGTGAATGGATTTTCACTTTAATGTTGCATTTGATCTTGGGATCATAGAAGCAAAGTTGTACAACAGGTTTAACTATAGCATCATGAATTGTTGTTTTTTTTAGCTTCTTATGTTCGAAAGAAGTAGAATGGTTAAAGGACTTGTTATTAAACATTATGCTATGTTTAAAAGTCAATGTTACTATGTCTATCTTATGCGTTGAAATAGTGTATCTACACTATCAATAGTTGACCACTTGACGAAGAGGTTGACAAGGGACTTAGTGAATAAGTCAGTAATAGGGATGAAAAGTCCATTAGATCTTCTAATTGTGAGATACCTAATTCCCTTCTAATACAGCGTTAGAAGCTTGAATTCAATGTGGAAAGCTTACACTTAAAGATTGGAACACATGTTTTACTATCCCAAGGAATGTGTTCAGGCCTGCAAGATAAAGAGGTTGAAGTTAATCTTCTTAATAGTTCTTTTGAAAAAGTGCAACGCAGGGCATGATTAAAAGAAACTACCTATATGAGTATGAAGTTTTGTCGCTTCAAGAAGCTTGGACTTGGCTTCCTATATACTCATGAATGGATAGAGACGCATGGCTTGTAAAGCGTCAAGTATAAACATTGGAGAAATGTAGAAACTCGTGTGTATATTATCTTCAGGTATTCAAATGGGTTGACGGGTTCAATCGTTACGACACCCCGGTTCTCGAATATTTGGAATGTGTAGTATACTAAGATGAAAATTCAATCGCAAGACATTTTCATTTATGCATGAGTTTGACTTGTTTTGATTAACTGGGAAATCAAGGATTACACTAAAATGGGGGAGGATTGTTGGTGATTTTAGTGTCATCGAGTATTTTGTGTAATGGTGATTTACCCGAGACCAAAGTGATTTCAAGTTAAGTTATAATACAAGTTAGGAGGTGCGGAGTGCACACTTGTATAAACGAATTAACTTGATATCGGATAAGATGAATGACAAAGTTTCTGACAGAAAATTCGTCACGAGGACGTCGCAACTGTTTAATAAATGTCACTGTTCTTCATAGTAACAGAAAATTTGTCACTAATAAAAGGTCACTATATTGTAAATGGAAAGTGGTTATTTTCCACCAAAAGGTGTAACCTTTTATGAAGGGTTGTGACTATTCATCAAAAGTCACCATTGTCTATTATATATAGATACAATTTTGGTCATTCATAATAACATGAACAATCATAACATCACATACAATCTTCTTCATGTTTTTGCTCTTATTCTTGTGCCTAGAATTTGAGTGTGTTCTTGTCTTATCCCATATACGAATTTCGTGTAACCCAAGGCACAAATAGGGTCGAAATATTGTATTCGGAAAGTGAACTATACACGATTCTAGAATTATCCAAGCAATCTTTGATTATCATGACCCGAATACCAACACCATCTCTATCTCCTGCATTGTACACACAATATTATTACGTGCGTTTAACATAAAAACGTAAGTAGTATTAATAAATACCAAAATGGTAGGTTTAGACCATATTAATACATTTTTGAAGTATAACCAGAAGATCTGATTGTGTTTTGATCCCACCAAAGAGCGAGTCCTTGAGAGTTCGGCCTCTCATTATTGCAGCATCTCCAATAGTTCGACTAGTTTCTAGCCCAACCTCAATTACTATTGTTTTTCCTTAGCCCTTGTGCTCATTTGTTTGAGTTTAGACGTTTGAGTAAATTTATATAACATGTTTGTTATAATGGTTTTGAGGGTTGATGAAATCAGTATTCCAAACACCTTGCCTTTTGTAGTCTTTTTTTCGTTTACATCCATGCCTATTATCTTTAACGCCCCTTGCATTTGTTGCTACTTTTATTACATATAGAGATTTTTAGTCATGTGATTTTAAAAAATATAAATAGTAAAGAATAAGGTATGTACCCCGAGACCAACAGCGCCAAGGCTAAAAATGGCAACAGAGGAACCACTGGGGGCTTCCTTCCACGGAGCACCAAGGCCAGTGGTGAATCCACATGATAGGAAACTAGCATAAGGGATGGGCATCTAAGGGTCAACCTTGTGCACGTAATTGACCTTTATGACCATGTATTCGGACCATATGGAGCTAGAGGTGAACAAAAAAACTGGTTTTAAAAACCGAAACTGGTTTGAAACAAAAAAACCGAACCGGTCAACACCGGGTTTGACCAAACCGGTTTTGGTTTGAGACCAAGCCGGCGGTTTGGAACCGGTTTGGGTTTTCTTGGTTTCGACCGGTTTTACCACCGGTTTATCAAACTGGTTTCCCTGCGGGAGCCTACACAAAATTTTCAAATTTCAAATCTTTAGCTTTTAACATGTGGGGGGACCCGTTTTCTGACTTTCTTAGCTGTAATGTTTGTTATTTACCACTTTGAATGATTATAAATTCATTATTGTGTTGTAGTTCAAATCATACAACTTCAATACTATTCCTAAGCAAAAAAAACATATCAAAGCAAAACCAAATTTCCTTCAATGGCAAGTGAATATGCATCCGCCTCAACTGCCACGGTTGTATTTGTGTGGATTCTTACACGTGCACTGACAATTCATGTAATAATAGCAACCTAATTGAAACCCCCAGATTTAGAACGACTTTGCACCTTCGCTTAATGCCCGACAACTCGCAAAAAGCTCCAATGAAGGCATGCTTTCATTTCTTATGGGCGGTTCAAATGATGTTGAAGAATCATATGACTCTGCGCTCATGTGAAGCAAAGAAGGCACAGCAGAACCTGAATACGAAAGCGTGGGCAAACGTATATGGGTCGGTAGAGATGGAGTGTTTTCAGGTAGATACGGATTATCTTGTGAACAATTCGCTAGGGTTTGGTGATTCAACGAGCGTGTTAAGTTTAACCTCTTTGGCAAACGAATGCAAACAACAAGGGTGTTCCAGCTTTCAAATAACAAGATGCAACATTGATACACTCAGGTAAGTCGATCTACTCTCAAAACCGGTGCATGCAATGAAACTTATGGTTGGTGGTTTAAACAGAAATAATTTGATAGTTTTGGTAACATAATGCTTGTGTCAAACCTAAACAACGGATGTATGGTCGCCGCTCCTCAAGGGGTGCTGGTTTATTACATTGTGTATTACCGCACATTGGACTTGAACTGGTACTTGGCATAAAGATCAAGCGGTAGGTCATTTCATTCAAAGAGTTTCCGTCTCCTCACACGGGTGGAGCCTTGTTTAAAATGTTGATAAAAGTCCTTACCAATTTTAACTTGGAAGATAAAAAGTTATGTCCAATTTACATTGGAGTTATGCTAGCAACAACACATTCGACATAGGATAAACTAAAATTTAAAATCGAGCACAAATGGGGGGAGGGGTGGGGGGGTAGGTTTTATCATAGTCGTTGTGTTGCACACATCATTAACATGGTTGTGTAAGCTGGTTTAGAGGTCCCCGTGATTGATGCAATAAGAGTCTTTTAAGACAATGTTAAAAGATATTTTCAAATCAAGTGCAAGAACCCGACAACGCTATGTTAAAATCTGTAAAGATGCAGAGAAACCTTGTTTACGACCAAATTAGGATGTTCCACATTATTGGAAACTCAATTATCTTAGTTCTAAGTGGTTTGAAACAACAAAAAATATACTTTCGGGGTGGGTCATGAACATTTTGGCCAATAAGAATAGGTGTAATGTTTTCTGGCTAAATTTGGGTTATATTTAAATCTTTTAAACCATTACTTAAAGTGTTTAACACTGCCACAGAAATTTTATCGGGGGTTTGCTACCCAACATCTCCATTAGTACTTCAACAGATTTTCTTCATGAGTACGGTATTAAGCGAATATGAACTTGAGGGGGGTATATTGTCAAGTATGATTAAACCAATAAAGAAAAAAATTAGGAAGTATTTTCAACACATGCCATCGATAATTACTTGTGCAGCTGCTTTAAATCCATGTTTCAATGTTAACGGGGTAGACTTTCTTATCGAGTCGATAAGTACGGATTTGGAGTTTTTTGATGATAGTTTTGCATCTAAGTCAAAAAGTTATTTGAAAGAATCTTTGGAAGGTTTGTATAATCTTTATTATGCAAAATATGGTAACCCAACTCAATCATATCAAACAAGTGGTGGGGCTACATCATCGAAGGCGAGTGGCGGAAATAAGTATAGCCGTTTGCTAATCGGTTTAAAAACACATACAAAAAAAAGGCAAGGACTGATCCTACAATGTGTAGCGAATATGAGTAATATGTTAATTCGGATTTTGTCACACATCTTCATCCCAAAGAGTTTGCAACTTTTGATGTCTTGGGTTTTTGGAAAGAAAAGGAAACAATGTATCCCGTTCTATCCCGCATAGCCATGGATATAATAAGTGTACAAGCTTCTTCGGTAGCTTCTGAATCTATATTTTCAACAAGTGGGAGGGTGTTGTCAATCCGAAGAACAAGACTCACTCCGGCGTCTTTAGAGATGTGCATGTGTTTGAAGGATCATTTGAACGCTAAAGAGCGTAAACAAGACAAAAGCCCTCTTGAAATACCCTTAGACTTTGAAGAAGATGTCTTGGATGATGAGGTGCAACGAAATGAAGCCATTCCACTATCCGATGAAGAAATTGCACTAGATGCTAGCAGTGAAGGCACTCTCTCTCCTGGAGGACCAGGGTATGATTATATGATGAGCAGCGAAGAAGTCGTAGATGATTACTAATTTTCGATTAGTATGTTGTATTTTTAATTCGCTTGCATTATGTTGTTGATGTTGTATTTTAAATTTCCTTGCAAGGCTTGCATTGTGTTGTATTTTCCTTTCCAATGTATTTCGTTTATGATGTATTAGGGTTTTTCTATTAAATAAAAGTTGAAGTTTATTCCATTTATAGCGTACAAAACCACGAAAAACGAAAAAAAAAACCGGTCAAAACCGGTTTGGGTGGTTAACCGGTCATAAACCGGTTCCAAACTGGTGTTACCGGTTCGACAAAAACCGCACCCCAAACCAGTTTCAAACCGGTTTTGGTTTCTTCCAAACCGGTTTCGACTGGTTCGTTGACCGAAACAGGTTCCTATTTTACTGAAACCGAACCGAACTGGTTAACCGGTTTGCGCACGTCTATATGGAACAAGTGAAGTGGTAAAAGAGTGTTGCTTGGGTTGCAACAATAGACATTCTTGAGGTGCCATCACACATGAGACCATTTATGCCCATTGGGTAGACATTACAAAAGTTAGTTCTTCCTGATTTGCAATTGGAGCATTGTCCACATTCACCTACACAGAGCGGAATCACCAAGTCCCCGGGTTTTACTTGTGGACTTACATCTTTCCCTACGCTCTCAACCATCCTGTATCAAACGTGTTATATAAAAAATCCAAAAATTAAATCATTCATTTTTTGCATATATATGCACACGTACCCAACTCCTTCATGTCCAGGAATACGCGGAAACTAAGGCTGCAATGTAAATCAAACTATTAGATCATGACAATTCAAATAATTAAGAAACTGATTTAAAGAACGAGACATACAAATGGTAAGCCATTGCAGCATAGGATGTCAGTATGGCAAATACTCGCACACAACATTTTGATGCTAACTTCCAATGCTTTTGGTGGATCAACCTTTACTTTCATCCACCGTGATCGCCCCACCTACCGCAGCTGCACCACAATAGAATTATGACATTTTTGTTAATGTTGTTTTGCACATAATGAAAAATGTCACAAGTTCACGCAGTCACGCACCTTTGCAAGTAATGACATCCAGGATCGTGTGTGCCATATGGTTGAAGATAGAAATACAAGGATTCAAGTTATTGTAGATGGAGTCGATTTATGACATGCCTATGGAGATTTTATTATTACTTTTAATGGAGTATTGTTTTCATATTCAAATTGGAAATGAGTTTGGAGTCATTTTATGTCATCATCATTGTTTTAAACTTTTAAATAAGTGGAGGTAGAGGATGCTTTTCTCTGAAATCTAATATCATGGTGGGGGCAGGGTTTACCATAAGAGAATACTTGATTTAGATTTGGGATAAAAGATGATAATTTGTGATTTTTGGACTAATTGCTTGGCTTAATAAAACATCGATTCACATCTTAACAAGCAGGTACATCATACATGGTGGTTTAGGTCTCACTGAAGGATTGTTGGTACAACCCGATCTCACATCAGTAAAAGAAAACTTTAACCCGACTCAAAGTTAATTTAATTTATAACCTTGATATGTCACTTCTTAATACAGAATCATTCATCCATAAGGTAAGATAGTACCGCATTGCACTAAAATACTTTTTAGCCACATTGCACTAAGATGCTTTTCATTTTTCAAGCAGAGAATGTCAAGTTACAGTTAAATATTCCAAAGTTATATGATCAATTCATTCATGTCCAAAAAAAATAGTGATAGTTTGGGTCACCATGTTCATGCATTTGTGGAGTATGGCTGAATGATCAAATCAGGTTTCTACACCAACGAAAGAGGACCTCTTCCAACTCAATAGTGTTGTGCTTCTAAATGGAAAATGTGAGTCTAGCCTCGGCTGCATCAATCTTTGTAAGTGCAAATCCAGTGCGCTCAAAGGAGTGAAAGGACTAGTCAATGCTCAACCATATGTCATATCTTTTACCAACTAGCTAGCACTGGGGAAATATAAGGTGCAATTTATGTTATGTAACATACTTACCTGACACCATCATGTCTGGGAATAGGCTAAGATTCTATAAGTTTGTTAGATCAAGATATGCTTTATCTACAAGGAATGGTAGGAGTTTAGCTGCAGTAAGTATAAGCTAAATTAGTTGTTTAGTATAAGATCAGTTGTATCAGTTAGTTCACACTAGCGAGGATGGCAATTTTGGTTTCTTTCTTCCATATTAGTTCCTATAGGGTGAGGATACCGACGTACCATCCTTTTCATTAATTCTAGTACCGTGTATGCATACACATAATAACTCTTTAATTTATCAGTAAAATTATATGTTACATACTCTTAACATTAAGGGACTATTTCCTCTCTTTTTATATAAGCTTATTTTTTGTTATCAAGAGGTCACAAACACTTGACATCAGAGTAGGCATGAGATGTTGCAACAAAGGCATAGGGCTGGGTCAACTGAGTTGTGCCTCTTGCCTTTAACTACCATAATACCTCAAACTAATAAGTTCGACCTATAAAATGGAAATTTAGTGAGCCTACATAGCATTGACTTAACATGTATGACTGGCAATATAAAGCAGTGTTTGCTTGGGATAACAGGGCTATTTTCGCTCCTATCAAGTGCTTGTTTACAACTGCTAATTACAGAGGGTCAACTTTACTAGTTGCTATCTGACTATCTGTGTTACATGCTATGCAGGGTAGACTCTTGCATGACTCTACAGCTAGATAATACATTTGGTACATTACAGCAAAACTTATGCATAAGGGGAGTTTATATATCCAAATCATTAAATACATCTTACTGACTGACAAAAAGATATATGTGCTTAATGTTCACAAATTAGAAAAAATCCATCATCAGTAGCAATCATTAATGTTGGAAACCATAACAAATAACACAAACATATCTATATATATGATGCATTAATGTTTGTAGTAACCTAAACTAAACCGAATAATAAAGACTGATTATGATAGCTACAAGCTTGATCCTAACAACTTGCAATTCGTCTTTGCTATCAATGAATGATAGAATTTGACTGATCAAGCAAAAGTAGTGTTTCCATGTAGGAAGTGGCGGAGACATGACCATAGTCTCCTTTAATCCTAACACCATTGATATGTCCTGAAGAGGGTTCATAAACTTCAACTGTAGACTCTTTATCATCATCATCATCCGCCATTTTTAGTACAACTTCACCATTGTTCCAAAACCCCAATACATTATAGAACACCGACTTACCCTCAACCTTAACAATATATATCTTTGTAAACGGTTGATTAACACCATCTTTCCTCATCCACACACCATAAACTGACATCCCACCCTCTATATAATACTCAAGCAAACCAAGCAACTCATTCACCTTCACCACCACTATAAAAGTTGGAATTACAAATCTCTCCGGAAGACACACTTTACCAAACTTGTCACTTTTTAAATCAAATGAAAATATAAAACAACATGGAGTACAATAAAGAATCCCATCTATAAAAACATGATCCCAAAACAAATCACACGAATTAAAAGGCGCACCCATATATACAGTTCTCCAAACACGTAAACTTAATGTAAAGACCTGGACCTCCCACGATCTACTCGGGAATCTTACAACATTAATCTTAACAAGCTTAGGGTCACTAGTATCATGACAAACCCCAAAACCAAGATGAGTATATTCATTCAGGATAGGAATACCAACACATTTTCTAATAGAAGGATTCTAGAGAACAGCCATATTAGTTTCTAATTCTATATCTTTGTACCAGCCATCAAAACATAACAACCCATCAACGGAACCACGTCTTAATTTGTTTCGTAGTAAGTTATGGGGCTCGGGAGCGGTTAGGGGAAACTTTTGTTGAGGGAAAGAGTTTTCATCGATAATCGAGGTATATGTTGGGACAATATTGTACTCTACAAGTAAATGATGTTGTGGATTTGTGTGACCAATGTGATAGTTTTTTATAAATTCCGGGTTGTCGACTTCCATTGTTTCGAAACAGATCGAAATTGAACTAGTGATTTGACAGGAAGCCTTTTCATGATTTCTGTCTGGATTTCAAAAGGTATGTGGTCTGACATTTTAGATTTGAAATTTTTTTAGGGTTTGAAATTTGGTGATTTTAAGACCAACGGGAAAGGGGTGTAAGTGTTTTGGAGGGTTTATGGTTTATGTATGAGATTCGCCTAGTAATAAAAGATTTCAAACTAGTTTTCGTATATGTTGTTTTCAAGAGTCGAACACACACTTACATGGCTAGATACATAACATATAAGTATAAGTGATAGTAACTAGAATGAGATTGTAAGGTGTCTACAATTTTAGAGGCCTCAAGAGCTTCGTTCAACAAGGGTGCGACTCCAGTGCATTCAAATGCGTAGTCGACACCTAGGCCATCTATCATGTCTTTAATCAAATCTGAAACTCGTTTGTTACAATGATTTTGAGCGTTGAGGAAATCAATCATTCCAAATGTTAGTCGGTTATTTTTGTATTGAGCTCAAGCCCGAGTTTTAGAATAGTCTTTGTATACCTCTATATGTACCGGTCATTGATGCTTAATGACATAAACAATATTCCCTTCTTACATGGTATCAGCCTAACAGGGCCGTCTTTAAATTTATAAAAATTTTGAGGGTCATAAGTGAAATTATATAATGAGGCATTTTGAGAAGGAATGTTATATATAAAATGTTACCGTTTATAAAATATAATGCAATTAGTTATCTAAACGTTTAACATATTACTCATTTAAGATATTTTCTCATATAAATATATTTTTCTTCGTGAAAAATACGTGTACACAAGCATATACTTGTTAACGAGACAAATTTTGTGGCCTTTAATATTTTTTAGGCCATGTGCGGTCGCCCACCTTGCACACCCCAAAAAACAGCCCAGCAGCCTAAGAAGCGATCCAAAAAATCCTAAAACCATAAAAACCCTTCATGCCGATCATTCCAAAACCCTAAAACCGATTTTTTTCGATCGCTCCTTCAAGCTATTTGTTTATGTGTTTCTTCGATCGTCGGTACAAATTGTGTTACCGGTCGACGTGCTTACAGTTTTGTAGTTATTACCTGTTTACCAACCGTTGGTTGCTAGGTTACCAGTCGACGTGCTTAAAGTTCTTGAATTGTTACTGCTTCGTTTTTGTTTGATCCTTGCTGTTTGATCGTCAAGGTTTACAAAGTTTCCTGTTTGTGCGTTTATGATTTATAGTTGTTTACTCCTTATTATTTGATCGTTGCTACCTGCTTGTTGCTTCTCCATATTACTTTCGTGTGTTTGTTGATCATTGGTTATTAGTGGTGTTCGTTGATCAATGTTGGTGTTTTGGTGTTCGTTGATTATTTTGTCGACGTAAGTTGCAGCTTTAGTAAAGCCTTATGATATTTGATACTGTTTTGGTTTAACATTACAAACAAAAACCCTTATTCATCTCTTTGTAGTCTACATCACAAACAACAATCCGACCCCCACTTATCCCTAAACACATGACCACAACATGTCTGTTACACCTAATTCACACGAACTTTTGGCGTTAATCCAAACTTAGGCACAAATGATAGCGCTAATCCAAATTCACCAAACTCTTTTGGCTCTATTCGGGTTTCATGGGAATCAAGGAACGGGGCAGTCAACTTTTGGCACTAATTCGGGGCCAGTAGCTACTGCAATCAGGCTTTTATTAATCCATTGTCTCTACATACTAGTGCACCGGCCCAACCCATTGCATCTTTTACCAGCCCACCTGGTTTTGCCCCACTTTTGCAACATCAAAATCTGGCCTAGTATTATTTGGTCCAATACTATATGGGTCATCCGGGTCAACTGGGTCAGCCGGGTCAACAAGGTCAAACGGGTCAGCTTGCGGGACATGCGACTTTATTACCTAATGCTTTTGGTGTGATGACGCTTCAATCCTCCTACGGGTAATTGCAATATGAATACAGGTGCGATTTCTCACCTTAATGATCTGTTTATAGTCATAGTGATGTTTTTAATTTGTGCATTTATCCATTTGTCTCGGTTGGTGACGGTTATTCCATACCGATTACCCACTCGAGCCATAGTATGTTGCCTACACCTCATAGACCCCTTCATTCAAATAACGTTCTTATTACTCCCAATATTGTCAAGAATTTAATTTATGTCTGTCAGTTTGTTCGTGATAATCATTGTACTGCTGAATTTTACGCTTTTGGTTTTTCTGTTAAGGATTTTATGACCCGTCGGGTTCTTCTCTGCTATGATAGCAGTGGAGATCTTTACCCAGTCATGAAACCTTCCCCTATCCCTCATGCTTTTCTCACCAGTCAGTATAAGTGGCACTAACGCCTCAGACATCCAGGAAGTAAGGTGTTACGTCGTCTTCTTTCTAGTAATTTAATTTTGTGTACTAAAGAGAAAGCTCCTGTTCTTTGCCATGATTGTTAGCTTGGCAAACACGTGAGGCTTCTGTTTGTTAGTTATAATACGTTGGTCAAGTCTTGTTTTGACGTTGTTCACTCGGATTTGTGGAGTTCCCCAATTCTGAGTCTCTCTGGTTTTAAATATTATGTTTTGTTCTTGGATCATTATTCGCAATATGTTTTGGTTTATCCGTTAGTTAATAAATCAGATGTCTTATCTAAGTTTGTGTTGTTTCATAACTTTGTTAAGACTCAATTTAAGTGTGAAATAAAGTCATTTCAGTATGATCATGGTGGTGAATTTGACAACTACACCTTCCATAAGCTGTTTGCATCTAATGGTGTTCAGTTTCTTTTCTCTTATCTAAAAACCTCCAAACAAAACGGTAAGTCTGAACGGATGATACGAACCATAAACATTATCATTCACACCTCACTTTTTCAAGCACATCTTCCTCCTAATTTTTGAGTAGAAGCTCTAAATATGGCCATACACTTGTTAAATATTTCACCTTCGAGTGCTATTAATAATGACATCCCTTATACTCGTTTATTTAAAATAACCCGAATTATAGTCTCTTGCGTACTTTTGGGTGTTTATGTTACCCACATTTGGATACCACTCATAAACTCTAACCACGTTCCACCATCCATTTTTTGGGATATGCCTCTAACCATTAGGGGTGAGCATGGTGCGGATCGATGCGGATTCTGGCAAAAACCACACCGCATCTACAATTACGGATTCTATAAAAGTATAAACCCCAATTCCGAATATTCTGGGTATAGCGGTGCGGTTTTTGCGGTTTTGGTGCGGTTTGCCGTGCGGTTTCTGCTCACCCCTACTAACCATCGTGGGTATCGTTGTCTTGACTTGAATACAAATAAAATTATCATTTCTCGACACATTACCTTTGATGAGACGGTATTTCCGTTTGGTTCTATGACACCCACTTCACATCCCTCATATGCATTTTTGGAAGAGCTAACTAATATCATCTCTCACATCATTCGTTCATCACCTACCGCAACTAATCCCACACCACACCAAATGCCTTTCTATGACAGATCTCAGTTCGCTTAATTGTATTCTGGGTATTTCTGTTACACGTGATTATTCGGGGATGTTCTTATCTCAACGCAAATATGCTGTTGAAATTATCGAGAGGTCTCATATGGTTAATTGCAATCCTAGTCGAACTCCTGTTGATACTGAGTCTAAACTTAGAGATGATGGTGATCGAGTATGTGATCCGACATTATATCAGAGTCTTGCGAGTTCTCTACAATATCTTACTTTTACTCGCCCAGATATTTCTTATGCAGTGCATCAGGTTTGTGTTTATATGCATGATCCTCGGGAGCCTCATTTCTCGGCTCTTAAACAAATTTTTCGGTATGTTCGTGGTACTTTAGATCATGGGTTACAGTTATTTTCATCTTTTACTACATCTTTGGTTGCTTATTCAGATGTGTATTGGGCTGGCTACCATACTACTCGACGATCGACTTCAGGTTATTGTGTACTTCTTGGCAACAATCTACTCTTTTGGTCCTCTAAGTGTCAGCCGACGCTTTCTCATTCTAGTGCTGAGGCAAAGTATTGTGGTGTTGCCAATGCTGTTGCTGATTCTTGTTGGTTGAGTAATCTACAACGTGAGTTGCATACACCTTTGTCTTCTGCTTCGTTTGTTTACTGTGATAATTTCAGTGTTGTTTATTTGCCTGCTAATCCGGTTCAGCATCAACGTACGAAGCATAATATAGAGATAGATATTCACTTTGTTCGACATTTGGTTGTTGCTGGTCAAATTCAAGTTCTTCATGTTCTATCACATTATTAGTATGTAGATATATTCACTAAAGGCTTGCCTTTGGCTTTGTTTGGAGAAATTAGTACCAATTTAAAAGTTCGGTGTCCCCTCGCTCAAACTGCGGGGGAATGTTAGTCGGTATTTTTGCATCGGGCTCAAGCCTGAGTTCTAAAATAGTCTTTGTGTACCTATATATGTACCGATCCTTGATGCTTAATGACATAGACAATATTTCCTTCTTACACCAAACACCTTGCCTTTTTCTGCCTTTTTTCGTTTACATCCACACCTATTACCTTTAATGCCCCTTGCATTTGTGCTCCTTTTATTACCTATAGAGATTTTTCAAGTCAAACGATTTCAAAATATATAACCAGTAAAGGCTAAGGTATGTACCCCGAGACCAACATCGCCAAGGCCAAAAACAATAACAGAGGCACCACTGGGGACCGGGGCTTCCTTCCATGTCGCACCAAGGCCAGTGGTGAATCCACATGATAAGAAACTAGCATGAGGGAGGGCCATCTTGGGGTCAACCTTGAGCACGTAGTTGACATTTATGACCATGTGGAGCAACCGAAGTGGTGAAAGATTGTTTCTCTAGTTGCAACAATAGACATTCTTAACGTGCCATCAAACATGAGACCGTTCATGCCTATTGGGTAGACATTACAAAAGTTAGTTATTCCTGATTTGCAATTGGAGCATTGTCC
Source organism: Tanacetum coccineum (assembly GCA_026074375.1). Lineage (NCBI taxonomy): Eukaryota > Viridiplantae > Streptophyta > Magnoliopsida > Asterales > Asteraceae > Tanacetum > Tanacetum coccineum. Next base: position 16,063 of record BQNB010052140.1, read on the forward strand.
ACATTCACCTATAAAGAGCGGAATCACCAAGTCCCTGAGTTTTACTTGTGGACTTACATCTTTCCTTACGCTCTCAACCATCCTATATCCAACATGTTATGCAACAAATCCAAAAATTTAGATCATTCATTTTTGGAAATATATGCACACGTACCAACTCCTTCATGAAAATAAATACACGAAAACAAAGGCTGCAATGTTAATCAAACCATTAGAGCACGACAATTCAAATAATTAAGAAACTGATTTAAAGAATGATACATACAAACGGTACGCCGTTACAACATAGGATGTCAGTATGGCAAATACTCGTACACAACATTTCGATCCTAACTTCTGATGCTTTTTGTGCTCCTTTTATTACCTATAGAGATTTTTCAAGTCAAGCGATTTCAAAATATATAACCAGTAAAGGCTAAGGTATGTACCCCGAGACCAACATCGCCAAGGCCAAAAACGGTAACAGAGGCACCAATGGGGACCGGGGCTTCCTTCCACGTCTCACCAAGGCCAGTGGTGAATCCACATGATAGGAAACTAGCATGAGGGAGGGCCATCTTGGGGTCAACCTTGAGCACGTAGTTGACATTTATGACCATGTGGAGCAACCGAAGTGGTGAAAGATTGTTTCTCTAGTTGCAACAATAGACATTCTTAAGGTGCCATCAAACATGATACCGTTCATGCCCATTGGGTAGACATTACAAAAGTTAGTTATTCCTGATTTGCAATTGGAGCATTGTCCACATCCACATATAAAGAGCGGAATCACCAAGTCCTCGAGTTTTACTTGTGGACTTACATCTTTCCCTACGCTCTCAACCATCCTGTATCCAACATGTTATGCAACAAATCCAAAAATTTAGATCTTTCTTTTTTGGAAATATATGCACACGTACCCAACTCCTTCATGTCCATAAATACACAAAAACAAAGGCTATAATGTTAATCAAACCATTAGAGCACGACAATTCAAATAATCAAGAAACTGATTTAAAGAATGATACATATAAACGGTACGCCGTTACAAAATAGGATGTCAGTATGGCAAATACTCGCACACAACATTTTGATCCTAACTTCTGATGCTTTTGGTAGATCAACCTTTACTTCCTCCACCGTGATCGGCCTACCAGTTCTATGATCACCGCAGCTGCACCACAATAGAATTATGACAATTGTATTAATGTTGTTTTGCACATAATAAAAATGTCACAAGTGCACGACACCTTTGCAAGTAATGACATCCGGGATCATGTGTGCCATGACGTTGAAGATAGAAAATACAAGGATTCAAGTTATTGTAGATGGAGTCCATTTATAACATGCCTGTGGAGGTTTTATTCTTACTTTTGATGGAGTATTGTTTTCATATTCAAATTGGAAATGCGTTTGGAGTCATTTTATGTCATTATCATTGTTTTGAACTTTTAAATCAATGGAGGTAGATGTTGCTTTTTTTCTAAAATCTAATATCATTGTGGGGACAGGGTTTACCATAAGAATACATGATTTAGATTTAGGATAACATATGATAATTTGTGATTTTCGGACTAATTGCTCAGTTTAATAAAACAGCGATTCACATCTTAACAAGGAGGTACATGGTGGTTTAGGTTTCACGAAACGATTGTTGCTACAAACCCGATCTCACGTCAATAAAAGAAAACTTTAACCCAACTCAAAGTTAATTTATAAGCTTGATATGTCACTTCTTATTACAGAACCATGTATTTATCCATAAGGTAAAAAGAGTACCGCATTGCACTAAGGTACTTTTCAGTTTTCAAGCAAAGAATGTTAACTACCAGTTAAATATTCTAAAGTTATATGATAAATTCATTCCTGTCCAAAAACAAATTAGTGAGAGGTGTTTTGGTATTTATTTATTCTTGGTTAAAAGCCATAAATTACCAACGTACTTTCCAAAATTTCCCGACTTGAACCCTTTACTTTTTTATTAACACCGAAACCTACGTACTTTCAAATTTCTAACCGACTTGAACCAAACGTTTGTACCGTTAGTTATTATGTGGCAACGTTATTCCATTTAGCTAACGATCGCTTTGCATCGTTAGTCCTTTAACAATAATAGTTCTTTATATGATTTTCTTTATCTGATTTTTTACGTTTTCGTCTATTTTTTAGGTTTTCGTCCGTTTTTTTACGATTTCGTCTCGTTTTTACATTTTCGTCTGTTTTTTTTTCGTTTTCGCCTCTTTTTTTTACGTTTTCGTCCATTTTTTACGATTTCGTCTGGGTTTTTACGTTTTCGTCTGTTTTTTTTGCGTTTTCGCATGTTTTTTTTCGTTTTCACCCGTTTTTACGTTTTTTGTCCTCTTTTTTACGTTTTCGTCCATTTTTTTATGATTTCATCTGGTTTTTTACGTCTTCGCCTGTTTTTTTGCGTTTTCGTCCGTTTTTTAACGTTTTCGCCCGTTTTTAACGTTTTCGTCCTCTTTTTTACGTTTTTGTCCGTTTTTTACGATTTCGTTTGGTTTTTACGTTTTCGTTCATTTTTTAAGTTTTCGTCTGGTTTTTTTTAATTTCGTTTGTTTTTACGTTTTCGTCCGTTTTTACGTTTTCTTCCTATCTTTTACGTTTTCTTCTGTTTTTTTACGTTTTCCTCTGTTTTTTACGTTTTCGTACGATTTCGGCCGTGTTCGTACGATTTCGTCTGTTATTTTGCGTTTTTTACGTTTCGTACGATTTAAAAAACGAACGAAGATTTAAAAAAAATGTGTGAAAGCGTAAAAGAACAAACAAAAACGTAAAAATAAAAGAAATCATAAAAAACGGACGAAAACGTAAGAAAATGTACGAAAGTGTAAGAAACCGGACAAAAACGTAAAAAAAAGAGCGAAAACGTAAAAAACGGGAGAAAACGCAAAAAAACAGACGAAAACTTAAAAAACCAGACAAAATCGTAAAAAAAAGATGAAAACGTATAAAACGGGCGAAAACGCAAAAAATACAAACGAAAACGTTAGAAACTAGACGAAATCGTAAAAAACGAGCAGAAACGTAAAAAATCGTATAAAGAAAATCATATAAAGAACTATTATTGTTAAAGAACTAACGGTACAAACGTTTGGTTCAAGTCGGTTAAAATTTTGAAAGTATGTGGGTTTCGGTGTTAATAAAAAAGTAAATGGTTCAAGTCGGGAAATTTTAGAAAGTACGTTGGTAATTTATGGCTTTTACCCTTTATTCTTAACATTACTTTGGTTCCTTTTGTGTTAAGTTTCATTATGCAAGGTCTTTATTAGAAGTATTGGCTATATAAGGAATTTCCTCAGTTCGTCAATCCATTTTCTCATATCACTTTCATCTCTCTCAAAGATCATATCAAGGGTTTCTGTTTAGTTTTCAAGATCAATTGATCTTTAGGTTTTGATCATCTTAATCATAGTTTAGTTTGTGAGTGTTGTAAGTGTGAATATTGTTTCTAATAACATCCATTTGGGGACTATCATTGTTTCTTTGTAATCTGTATTAATAAGAACTCGATTGAGGACTTATCTTCTGTGTTTATAGTTGTAATAAAAGAATAAGATCACCATGGGGATGTTAGATAAGTGATTCAGTAATCTTGCATGTTTTGTACCATTTTTACATGGTATCAGAGTTGTAGGTTGTTATCACAGCTCTAATAGGTGTTTCTTGAGGTCGATTGGAGATTCTGGTATTTTAGGGTTTTTTCTTGAAACCCTAATATTTGTAGGTTTTGGTTTCTTGGTTGATTCATTGGTTCTGGTGGTGTTAATCATAAGATTAATTGGTTTCTTGGTTTTTTTTGAACATCTAGTTTCTTGGTTCAGTTGGTAAAAACCCTAATTTTCATTTTGGGGGTTTTCAAGATTTGGTGATTCTGTGATTTGATTGGGGTTTCTTATTACAATTACTATAGACTAAGTGAATCTAGAGTAGTTGTGATCTCTTCCGCTGCTTCTAGTTATTGCTATGTAAGGTTTCTTTTTTCCTTTAAGAAATACATCACTTGGGTTGAGTGCGTGCAAACCAGATAGTTAACTCCTTGACCTGCCACTATAAGTGGAAACCTGCTCTGGCTATCCCCAACTCACTCAGCTTGGTGATTGTGGCTCTTGGGTGTAAGTTTAAATTGTTTCTAGTATTCTTGTTATTATTTTTGTATTGTTTGGTCTTTAGTTTCTATCTGTTTAGGTTTGTTAGCAGTTTTTTGGTTTTTTTGTTATTCTGGTAGATTCTTATTTGATAGTTGTTATTTGTTAAGTGCATGGTATTCTTGCTTTGTCTTATGTGTTTGCTTCTTGATTGATAGTTGCTTGTTTCTATGTTTAATCATGACTATTATGATTGGTTCTTTAGATCAAGGGAATCTTTTGCATCTTTATGCAAATGATTCCAGTTGTGCTTCTATTATGTCTATTAAGTTAGTTGGTGTTGAGAATATAGGATTTGGGCAAGTGCAATAAAATTGGCTCTTTAAATTAAACACAAAATAGGTTTTACAAATGGAAATTGTAATAGAAATGATTATGTTTCCAGTGCTCATTTACTTGAACAGTGGGATAGGTGTAATGCTGTTGTGTTAAATAGGATTTTAGTTCTCTGTCTCAGGATGTTTATTTGGGTCATGTTTTATCTTATAATGTTGTTAATGTTTGGAAAGAATTATAAGAAACCTATGATAGAATTGATGATTCAATTGTGTTTAACTTGTTATAGAAGATTAATACTTTTAAGCAAGGTGGTTTGCCTGTTTATGCATATTATCATAAGCTTTGCTCTTTGTGAAGAGAATTTGATATTTTCACTAAATGGCCTAACTGTACTTGTGCTGCTAGAACTGAGTTAGTTGATCATTGTAAATTGTTAAAGTTGATGCAATTCTTTATGGGTCTTGATGACATTTATCACCCATGAGGAGCAGTCTTTTAACTAGGGAAATCCTTCCTGAAGTAAAAGATGCTTTTTTAATTATTTATAGGAAAAAATCCACAGCATGATTCCTTCTAGTTCTGTTAAGTTTGATAAACCTCAGGTTTCTGCTTTTGTGTCTCGGTAAAATGATAAGAGTTGTTCCTCTACTCAGGCCAATATGGCAGGTATTTCCAGTTGTTCTTTTTTTAATTGTAATGTGTTTTTTAATCAATACTTTTATAAGTTTTTATGTGCTAATGCCACTATTAATGGAGTCAATTACCATCTGGGATGGATAATTGACTCAGGGGCTAATCAACATATGACCAATAGTACTAAGGACATGATTCATTTGGTTTATGTTTCTGATTTAAAGTTAACTATTGGTCATCGTAATAGAGCTCTTGCTAAGATTACTCATGTGGGAAATTTAAAACTTAATAATGATGTGATATTGTTTAATGTTTTGGTTGTGCCTAAATATACTATTAGTCTGTTATCTGTTCATAAGTTGATTAAGGATAGCAAACTAAGTGTTGGTTTTGATGAAACTAAACGTTACATTCAGGATTTGAAAAAGGGGAGAGTTCTGGGGACTAGTTGTGAAATTGATGGTCTATACTTGTTTGATAAAGAGTATAATAAGTCTGTTGTTAGTAATAATAATAAGTTTTTTGCTTGTCATGTTTCTAAAGAAGTTTGGCATTGTAGACTGGGTCACCCTGCTAATCAGGTTTTAAAACTGTTATAAGGATATTTAATTTTGACTAATGTTGATCATAATGGTCCCTGTGAAGTCTGTCATAAGGCTAAACAGACCAGGGACTCTTTTCCTTTAAGTGAAAATAAATCAACTATTTTTGGACAACTTATACATCTTGATGTTTGGGGACCTTACAAAGTGGTTAGTAGTGAGGGATTCAGATAAATTTTTAATTGTGGTTGATGATTTAAGCACACCTGTTTGGGTGTATTTGCTAAAAACAAAGGATGAAGTGTTTGGGATGTTTGTTAATTTTTACAACTTAGTTGTAACCCAATTTAATAAAAAGGTTAAAGTGATAAAATCTGATAATGGAACTAAGTTTTGTAATCACAAAATGGACAATTTTGTTAAAACCATAGGAATTATACATCAAAGCACTTATGCTTATACACCTCAGCAGAATGGTATTGTTGAAAGGGAACACAAGCATCTGCTTAATATTGGTAGAAGCCTTATGTTTTAGGGGGGATACCTCTATATTTTTGGTCTCAATGTATTTTAACTGCTACTTACTTGATTAATAGGTTTCATTCCTCTATTTTAAATGGAAAGTCTCCTTTTTCTTTGATTTATGGTAGGGAACCTAACCTTTCTTTTCTTAGAAGTTTTGGTTGTTTGTGTTTTGCTGCTATTGTTAAGGGTCTGATAAGTTTTCTGAAAAATCAAGGATCTGAGAGAATTGAAGTATTTTCTGGGCATTGAAGCTAATAGTGGTTTAATTGAAGAAGTTCTGAAGCATTAATCCAATTAACATCTTTCTGGGCATTGAAGTATTTTCTGGGCATTAATCCAAAGATGTTAATTGGATTAATGCTTTCTTCTTTTGAAGAAGCTTCAAAGATGTTAACTGGATTAATGCTATGAATGATGAAATGCATGATTTATATAAAAATGATACTTGGTTTTTAACAGATCTTTGTGCTGGTAGAAAGCCAATAGGAAGTAAGTGGGTGTTTAGGATTAAGTACAAATCTGATGGTGAAATAGAAAGGTATAAGGCTAGACTTGTGGCTAAAGGTTTTGGTCAAAAAGAGGGTATTTATTATGAAGAGACCTTTAGTCCTGTGGTAAAAATGGGAACTGTGAGATGTCTTTTGAGTCTTGCAGTTCAAAACAATTGGAATATTTTTCAAATGGACATTAATAATGCCTTTCTGTATGGTGATTTGAATGAGGAGGTGTATATGTTACATCCACCTGGGTTTTTTAATCCTTCTGATAATAAAGTGTGCAGACTGAAAAAGTCGTCTAAGGCTCTTAAAGAAGCTGGTTTTTAACAGTAAAAAAATGATCATTCTTTGTTTTTTAAATGATGAGAAGTTTTCTTTTTTCTTATTCGTGTATGTGGATGACATTGTCATCACACGCACTGATGAGAATGAGATTGTCAAATTCAAACAATTTTTAAGTAATAAGTTTAAAATCAAGAATCTGAGAGAATTGAAGTATTTTCTGGGCATTGAAGTTTTAAAAACTAATAGTGGTTTATGTTTGTCTCAAAGAAAATACTGCCTTGAATTACTTCATGAATTTGGATTGTTGGCTTGTAGGCCTGTTTTGACACCTTTACCAGAAAATACTGTTCTTGCTTATAAACAGTCTGATAAAATGATAAATTTCTGGTTAATGTTACAAATTACCAATGGTTGGTTGATAAATTGATTTATCTTACTTTAACAAGACCTGATATTTCATATGTTGTCTATTGCTTGAGTCAGCATATGCATTCTCCTTTAAAATCTCACTTTGATATTGGTTTAGACTTTTGAAGTATTTAAAACTTGCTCATGGAAATGGTATTCAGTTTTCAAAAAGATATTTTTTTAATATCACAGTTTTCTTTGATTCTGACTGGGCTAAATGTCCAGTTACTAGAAGGTCTGTTTCTGGGTATTATGTCTTTGTTAATGATTGTTTGGTTTCTTGGAAAAGCAAAAAGCAAGCTACCTTATCTAAATCCTCAGCTGAAGTTGAGTATAGATCAATGACAGCTGCTACTTGTGAGGTGATGTGGATTGTTAAGATCATGAGAGATTTGAATGTTAATAACTTGATTTGTATTGTGATAATAAATCTGCAATACAAATAGCTTCTAATCCAGTTATGCATGAGAAAACAAAACACTTTGATATTGATGTGCACTTGGTAAAAGAAAATGTTTCTTCTAGTTTGATTAAAACTCTGAAGGTGGATTCCAAAGAGAATATGGCTGATATATTGACTAAAGCTCTTGCGTCATTTCAACATGGTTATTTGACAAAAAAGTTTGGAATGATGAACCTTTTTGGGTCATAAGCTCGAGGGGGGGGGGTTAAAAGTACCTTTGCAAGCTTATGATAATTCATGAGGTGTTTTGGTATTTATGTATTCTTAACATTACTTTGGCTCCTTTTGTGTTAAGTTTCATTGTGCAGGGTCTTTATTGGAAATATGGGCTATATAAGGAATGTAAGAGCTAGGGTTTCCTCCGTTGGTCAATCCATTTTCTCATATCACTCTCATCTCTCTCAAAGATCATATCAAGGGTTTCTGTTTAGTTTTCAAGATCATTTGATCTTTAGGTTTTGATTATCTTGATCATAGTTTAGTTTGTGAGTGTTGTAAGTGTGAGTATTGTTTCTGATAGCATCCATTTGGGGATTATCATTGTTTCTTTGTAATCTGTATGTGATAAAAACTCGATTGAGGACTTATCTTCTGTGTTTATAGTTATAATAAAAGAATAAGATCACAGTGGGGAGGTTAGCTGGGTGATTCAATAATCTTGCATGTTTTGTACCATTTTTACAAGTTTGAGTCACATTGTTCATGCACTTTTGGAGTATGGCTGAATGATCAAATCGGGTTTCTACACCAACGAAAGAGGACCTCTTCCAGCTCATTAGTGTTGTGCTTCTAATTGGATTCTAGCCCCGGCTGCATCAATCTACTTAGAGTACAAGTGCAAATCCGGTGCGCTCAAAGGACTAGTCAATGCTCTACCATATGTCATATCTTTCATCAACTAGCGCGGGGGAGATATAAAGTGCAATTTATGTATGTAACATACTTACCCGACACCATCATGTCTGGGAATAGGCTGAAATTCTATAAGTTTGTTAGATCAGGATATGCTTTATCTACATATTGTTTTAACACTTAGTCATTGGATTTGTGATATCATGTCAATCAGCCGATTAGGTATCCAGTAACATACATAGCATGCATCACGAAATCGTGTGTGTTACACTTTACAGTGTATCTTGGTATTTAACCATCTTCTTTTTATTCACCAACTTTATTGGTTATAAATGAAGATTCAAAATTATACATAATTCAAACTCATCTGCATGTGAGACATTATATTACAGCATATATTTTTTTTAAAGGCAACATATAAATAGCAAGATGCTAAAGTTACACGAACACGGACATAATAAATCGACCAAACTAAATCTAAACTGACTACAGTGGCTAACCGACCCTACGACCTACAGGGTATATCATAAACACTACTACAGAAAATGCTTTTTAGACCGGTTGAATATTACATTTAGACCGGTGACTCTGACGGTCTTGAAGGGGGGAGGTCTAAAAGATTACTAGTTATTTAGACCGGTTCTAGCACCGGTCTAAAAGACAAGTTATTAGACCGGTTACAACACCGGTCTAAAAAGTTCGTTATGCAGACCTTAGGAATGGTATTTAGACCTGTTGGAGCACCGGTCTAAAAGCTTGTTATGCAGACTTATGCATGTTATTTAGACCTGTTGAAGCACCGGTCTAAATACTAATCACCGGCAAAAAAAATCTGTAATGGGCTGTTGTGTCCCAGAATAAGCAGTTTTCACATAAAAAAAAGCAGTTAATAAGCAAATCCTGTACCCGACACTTCAATAACCAAAATCCAGTAAGCTGCTAGTTTAAATAGAAATCCATACATAATCTGGTTTAAACAAAAATCCAAACATCGTTCAAACTAAACAGCAATCCAAACAACATCTAAATTAACAAAACCACACGAGAGCTAATTGTGTGTTGTCTAATAAGCACTTATCCGAGTTCCAAAAGCAAGCACTTCATCCGTAATCAGATAGGACACATCGTATGCCACTGCTCCACGGTTCGATCGATATCTTTTTCAACAAGGTGACATCGACTAGTCCACGGGATCTATATGTTAAAGGATATAAAAATACATAAATATGATATATAAACATTATAGGAGATAAAGTCAAAAACAAATAGAGCTAACGGATGCGTACGGTTTTAGGGAAGTGAATCTGATGAGTATTCACAAAATCGTACATCCATCTCATTACATAATATCCAGAACCTGAGTCAGCTTGTTGTTGATTGCACTACAATTTAATATAATCAGAATTAGCAAACCAAACACCTCTATATGACAATAGTGATTACTTATTCTTGCCTCTAATGAAAACATACTAATACCCTTATATATGACTTGATACGAGTTCAAGTGACTGGGTACGTGACTTGCACATGCGATTTTTTAACGACTTTGCCTGCTAAGTTGCATTCCTTAGTTTCCTATATCAACCCTCATTTGCATTAGATTTGTTGGTTAGATTAGCTAGTCACACTTCTAGATGGAAATTCCTTTATCATTAGAAGTTGTTGGTTGCTGGTATGGAAGCAGAGATTGAAATTCAGAAAATACACGATGTTCCAAACACTAAAGTTGAGGTTCAGCCTTGAACCTGAACTGTTCCAAACACTAAAGTGCAACCTAAACTCAAAATCCAGCCCTGAATCTGAAGTTCAACTGATGGTTTTTGTTTAAGGTGGTTGGAGTTGTGGAATACATACGGAACAAGTTGTTGATACATCTTAAACATGTGTTGCTGTTCAGGGTTAAGAAGTTGGTACACACAGACTTGGTTATGTTGCTGTTTTTGAGGTGTTTGGAAGAAAAGGAGTTACAATCTGATACGGGTTCAAATAGTCTATGCAATTCAAGATCATGTGAGAGTTACATGGGAGATTTTGGCCCATACTTGATGCTTCTCTTTGAGGACAAAGAGGTTAAGAGGGATGGATTGTTACGAGCTAAACTAAGACACATGAGTCAGACATGCCGGTCAACGAACAAAATAGTCATGGCATTATAATAGTCATTGACTTTGGCGGGAAAAGGGGTTAACCCCTTACTGGTATAACAAGCTGGTGGCAGATATGTACTAGTCTTCCCAACAATCTCTCTAGGAGCTAGCTCTGGTCTGATATTCATGGCTTCCATGTCCTTTCGAACCTTAACCTCATCTTTTGTCTTTCCGGGAATGTTCAACAATAACCCCAATAAGCTCTCACAAACATTTTTCTCGATATGCATAACATCAAGACAATGTCGAACTTGCAAGCGTTCCCAGTAAGGTAAATCCCAAAATATAGACTTCTTTTTCCAAATACTCTCTTTTGAAGTTGAAGTGCCTTCTTTCCCTTTCCCAAACACAATGTGTATATCTTCTACTTGAGAGAATGTAGCCTGCCCATTTGATGGTGGTGGTAGCTTTTGAACTTCTATGTTATTATCAAACAACTTTCTCTTTTTACGGTATGGGTGATTCTCTTGAAGCGATCTTCGATGTCCCATATATACGGTTTTCTTACAATTAGCCAACCAAATCGAGTGAGTATGATCCTGACACACACGACATGCCATTTTTCCTTTCGTTTTGTATCCCGACAAATTTCCATAAGCCGAAAAATCACTGATAGTGCAAAAAATCATGGCCCGCATTTGGAAAGTCTCTTTCTTGTACGCATCATACACTTCTACGCCATTACTCCATAGGTCTTGCATGTCTTCAATTAACGGCTTCAAATAAATGTCAATATCGTTACCAGGTTGTTTGGGACCTTGTATTAGCAATGACATCATGATGTATTTACGTTTCATACATAGCCATGGTGGAAGATTGTATATGAATAAAAGAACTGGCCAAGTGCAATGATGACTACTCATGTTTCCGAAAGGATTAATTCCATCTGAACTAAGTCCAAAGCGTATATTTCTAATCTCATTTCCAAATTCTTCAAACTCATTATCGATGTTCCTCCATTGAAGGGAATCATCTACGTGTCTCATTTTTCCATCTTTTTTACGCTCTTCGGCATGCCATCATAACAATTTTGCATCCTTTTCATTTGAAAATAATCGTTCAAATCTTGGTTTTATAGGCAAATACCACAACACTTTAGCAGATGTGCCATTCTTAGTCACGTAGGGGTTGAGTGGTGTGTCTTTTTTTCTTTTGTACCTCGACTTACCACAAATCCGACACGCATGAAGGTCCTTGTCATTATCTTTATACAACATGCAATCTTTTGAACATGCGTCTATTTTTTCGATTTCCATTCCCATCGGGCATATCAGTTTTTTTGCTTGGTATGTTGAAACCGGCAACTTAGCTTTTGGGAACATTTCATGCAACACTTCTAATAGACTCGTGAAACATGTGTCACTCCAACCATTGACTGCTTTAACGTTCATGAGTCTATAAGTACCAGATAATTTGGTAAAATCCTCACAACCTTCATACAACAGTTTCTGAGTCGACAAACAATTGTTGAGATTGATCATGATTTTCTTCATCATACGCTGCACTCCAAATTATGGACATCTCATTTAAGTTATCACGATTCAAATCATTGTTATACCTCAATCTCCGCATAAACAATTGGAAACAACGCGTGTACACCTTAGTTTTTGACTTCTCCATGAAAATCCCAACAAGTATAGCCTTTGCATAAACCCCTTTTTCTATAAGATGCTCCCTTAGTAGTTTACAAATCGGCCTAACAAGTCCAAATTCAAACATTTTTTTACAAGACAATGAATTTTTTGATTTTCCCTCTTTCACCTCGATCATTACTTCGGCAGCTTTTTAGGAAAATAAAAAAAATGTAACAAGTAATCGATGGTAGCACGTTCTATCTGATACATCCATGTACTACGATCCATCTGTAATCAAACACAATGTCGATTTTAAAAAGATGCATGCATGCATGTAACAATTATGTATCAATGTGGTTGAAATTGGTAAACCCTAACCCACTTTTTGAATACATTGTCTCATATGTGAATGCACATTATCATATTGGGTATTAATTAAGAAAAAATCGACAACATTTCCCCTCAACTCCCCAAATATGTGTATATAACTCATACTCGTAGGAGTAAAAGGAAACACTATCGATTTTTTCTTAAATAATACTCAATTTTTATACACGTTTTTTTACAAGTTTTTATACGCGTTTTTATACACACATTGTTATGCACATATTTATAAATACATTTTTTTATATGTTTTTATGCACGCTTATGCATGTTTTTATAGATGTTTTTATGCACATTTTTATACACATATTTTATGGATGTTTTTAAAACATGGTTTTATGCATGTTTCTATACATATTTTTATACACATTTTTATACATGGTTATACACACATTTTTATACATGCTTTTATACATGTTTTTATACATGGTTATATACACGTTTTTATATCGTGTATAAAACCATGTATAAAACGTCTATAAAATGTGTGTATAAAAACGAGTATAAAACCGGGCATGAAAACGTGTATAAAACCATGTATAAAAATGTCTAATTAAATTGTGCGTATAAAAATGTGTATAAAAACGTGTATAGAATCATGTATAAAAACGTGTATAAAAATGTGTATAAAAATATTTATAAAAACGTGTATAACAAGGTGCATAAAAACATATATAAAAATGTATTTATAAATATGTGCATAACAATGTGTGTATAAATGAGCCAGTTTAGCCACTGGGGAATTTTTCAAAAAATCTCATTTAAACCAGTGCAAATGGAACACACCGGTCTAAATATTCGAAGAATATAGACCGGTTACAACTCAAGCCACCGGTCTAAATGATATCATTTTGGACCGGTTACTTTAATTTAAACCGGTTTACATACGAAAAAACTTATATAGACCGGTGTTTATTAAAGGCACCGGTCTAAATAGCTTCCGAGAAGGAAAAATACACATTTAGACCTGTGTTTTTCTTAGAAGGTCTAAAAACCATTTTATGTAGTAGTGAAAGTAGATATCATACTTACTACGATATAACTCCGACATACCATACCCACCAATGCGCAACAACGGTTAAGGGTTAAACACCTAGCAGAAAGCATCACACGGATTGACAACCAACCACAAACCATGACCTCACACGGATTGAAAGGCAACATATATTGCAGCATATATACTTTAGAAGTTAATGAGAATTTTGACGCAATCAGGATCCTCGAGTATCTTAAATGCTTCGTGTATGTTCTCCAATCTTATTTGGTGTGTCTGAAGTTCATCCAAATCTGTCTCCTGCATATTCCATCCATTTTCACCATTAACATCGAATAGTTAATTCCATTTACAAACTTTTGACGAAATGAAAATATAATGTGAACATAAGAGCATTACACTTGATGGATAACGGGTCAAATTGAGTATTGGCAAAGTTGGTAACTAAGTATGAGTCGGTTGTTGTTGCATACCAAAACATTTTGACCATCGATTTTATAATTACAGTACTTAATATATCGAATATTACTAGAAGAATGATCAAGTTTTTGTAGATAGATTAATTTTTAGAAAATGTAAGGATAGGTAATGCTGGATTCGTTTGGCATGTTTCTTCGGTAGCATTTTTTTCTATTTTATCCGTTGGTTGGTTGTTAGTCTATTACTAAAATAGAACTTTGATTAACCCATACTCTTTGAAATAATTAAAATGTCGCGTATAATAAATCACAGTGGTTATAAAATCTCATATAGTAGTTCATTTGTGACCTTGTTGCTGTACTTTTGTAGTATAGCAGGAAGATCAGAGCGTGCCCTGATCCCACCAAAGAGTGAGCCCTTTAAAGTCCGACCAAGCATTTACCCGACATTACTAACTGCTCGATCAGTCTGCAATCCAACCCCGAGGGCTACCGCTATTCCTAGTCCCTGTAGAGTGTAGACACAATGATTATACTTTTCATGTTGTGTAGTTCAGAGTATGGTGGTAATATATATAAGGAAAAATTGAAGTGTGTACCATTTTGCTTTCCTCGAGAGCTTCATTTAATAAGGGTGCAACTCCAGTACACTCGAATGAGTAGTCAACGCCTTGGCCATCTGTCATATCTTTCACCAGTTCGGAAACTCGTGCCAGGATGGTTTTGAGGGTTGATGAAATCAGTCATTCCAAACACTTTCCCTTTTGCGGACTTCTTATCATTTATGTCCACCCGTATTATCTTTGACGCGCCTTGCATTTGTGCTCCTTTAATTACCTGTAGAGTGATCAAAACTTTACTCTAGCTTCGAATGACAAGCATTAAACTAGAACACTTGACAATTTTGTTCACGTCAGTTATCTCACATATTTTACATGCATCTCTTCACATTTATAGTGTATTCAGATGTGTAATAAAACGTATTTATATGTGAATAAAACTGTACTTTTGATCTCAAGTTTTTAAGGTTGTTCTCACAAGAACTTTATGTACCCATTAACACACAGTCTACAAATATCTAAAAGTAAAAATGTATTAAATTATGTACCCCAAGACCGACTACACCAAGGCCAAAAACCGCAACAGATGAACCAGAATGGACAGATGCTTCCTTCAACGGAGCACCAAATCCGGTGGTGAATCCACATGAGAGGAAGCTAGCATAAGGGAGAGGAATTTCACGGTCAACCTTAAGCACAAAGTTAACATCAATGATCATGTATTCGGACCATGTGGAGCAACTAAATTGGTGGTAGATGGTTTCTCCGGTTGCAGCTATGGACATCCTGGAAGTGCCATCGAGCATGAAGCCACTCAAGCCAAGAGGGTACATTTACAAAATGACTGGTTTTTCCTGATTTGGCACTTGGCATTGTCCACATTCACGATATAACTAGTGGAATCACTATGTCCCCGGGTTTCACCTTTGTACCCACGCCTTCCCCTATGCTCTCTACCATCCTGTGCACCTGACCAAGTTATATGTATATCGAACCACAAACTACGGAAAACATTGTATATATGTATCTAGCACTACTTACCTGACCCCTTCATGTCCTGGGATAACGAGGAAACAAAGGCTGCAATATTACTTCAACTATCAGAACACAATAAATAAATAAGTCAAAACTTTATGATAATTATTGCAATAGCGAGACATACAAAGGGCAAGCCGTTGCAACTTAGGATGTCGGTATGGCAAATACTCGCACACAACATCTTGATCCTAACTTCTGATGCTTTTGGTGGATCTATGTTTATCTCCTCAACCGTGATCACCCCACCAGCCTCCCTTACCACCGCGGCTGCACCCCATGTTCAGTTAGATACAACTTATTTGATGTTGTTTTAAGATATTACGAAAGGTCACAAGTTCGTACCTTTACAAGTAATGACATCTGGGATCATGTTCGTCATAGCTTTAAACATCGACCGGTGCTTAATACGATATATAGGATTCAAGTTATTCTGGATGCATTCTGGCTAGCTATCTATATCATATCATACACCAAATATATATATACTAGTTTAAATTTTAGTTTTGATGTAAGCCTCTTATCTTAAATAGCCGGGAGTAGATATATGATGATGACATTCTCTATATTTAACATCATACAAAATTTATAATTTATAAAGTTTTGAGACATATTCCAAAGTCTTGAGCAAATGATAAAAGCTGTACCATGAGATAACTTTTAATAATACATTTTATTCGTACTCAAATTTCTACACATCTTAATTCTTGTTATATATGCTACGCAAATGTATCAACACATTAACACAATAATCAGAATAAAAATGAAAAGAAAATTACATTAAGCTAGCTGCTAACTCGTATGCTAAATTCATCGTGTGTGCTTAGAAAAAAACAAAAGTTGATAAAAATCTCATAGTTTTAAAGAAAAGCTAGCATATGCGTGAGATAAATACACGTCAAGCAAGATTATAAGAAGCACAAGATAATGACGAAATGAGTAGGAAAGTGACGATCGAGCAGATGTGGCAGCTGGATGCTGATCTAGCAGAAGTTGCTGGTGAATGTCGAATGGGCAATGGCTGATGGTCATGATTTGAATATATGCTCCAATATATGTTGGTTCATGAGAGTGTTAGGGAATGCTTAGACTTTATAATTTGAAAATAAAAACCAAATATTCAAATTGGTTTGCTTTAGTCACCAAAAAGACAAACAAAAACCGCCTTTCGATATTTGAATCCGAACTCGATATCGTTCTGATTTTGGTTAGCTGAAATGCATTCAATATCATCGCTATGGTTGTAACGACCGTCGAAAGCAATAGACTATGTGTTTAACTAAAAATAATGATAAAAATATACTAGTACCTCACCGCTTCAAGCTTATAAAAAAACTCAAATGTCTTATCTCCTACAAATATAACTGAGCTGTTAGACTATGTTTTTTCACAACCCCTCACAATCTAATTTTTCATTAAAATATTATTTTCTCTTTCTTTCACCTACATAACTAATACGTACAACCAATCTATATTTTTTTACTATTTATCCATAACCCAACATAATATATAATATTTTTTCTTTTATATTTTTAATTCAAATAAACAAAAGTATGCAAAGTCAATCATTAAGTGACATGTGTAAGATTGGGTGGAGGATTTCTAAATCACCAACCGACTTGGTCGTATACCCTCTCAATTGTACTTTTTATATATAAAATGAATATGTAATGTGTATGTGGCAACCGATTGGGTGGACAACTCATTGATAAACATAGTGTTACACCAATTAAATTTTTGATGTCCGTGTCACGCCTACACATAATCGTCAGGATCAATCACACCCCGAGAGGCTATGGCTTGTTGGTAATTTTAGGAGAAAAATTCATTTGCATACTACTTTCTCCTCACATACCAAGAGACAAATCCTTACTATTTATTCGGGTTTGATCTGATGGTGATGATTAATCTAAGATTTAATTTTATCTAATTAACAAGATTAAACCTTAAACAAACATCCACCACCTCCTTCCTACCTTTGTGTTTTTTAATTAAAACACATTTTCACCCCTATTTTGTAAAAATTGCATATCGCAAAAACCGTAAAATATTAGAATACATAAATTACACCATCGTGACGAGCATTTAATTATCTTTCAATAGAGGGGCACTTTCATATACTTTCGACAAGTTTTTTTTTTGTTTTTTTGGTATTTTTTTGTTTTTTCTCGATGCAATATTTTGTTTGATATATCACTTGTGATATTACACTAATCTAAGTTAGAACACTTCACATGCTTTCGTAAAACGGATATAAATATTTGTGTGAAACTCTAACTGATTCATCGTTATTGGCATTGAAAAGTACACATTCTTAGCTTTTCAACCATTTATCACACATAATTTTTAGACCTTCAAATCAAAACACTTTATTTATGGAAGTTGGTGAATAACAAAGAATTTTATTTTTTATAATCAAACTCGCTTGAAGTATCACATGTGATATAACATATCCGTAAGTTTGAACACTTAACATGATGTCATAAAATGAGCATAAATATTTGTGTAAAACATTAAATGATTTATCATGTTTGACATTAAAAAATAAACATCTTTACCATTCTAACTATATATCCAACATAATTTGTGAAAATAAATTAAAACAATATTTTCTCACAAAACTATGTTTTAACGCTTTTAATCCTACTAAGTACTAACAGTATAATATCCCAAGTGATACATAACAGTGATTACATGTTAAGAATTTCAAAAATAACCACAGTTAGTGAGGAGAGCCAACATTAGTATTGCTTCACCCAAGGTAAATAATAATATGTCAAATACCATGACTAAATATCCTTCTCTATCCTCTAACACATTTAGATTTTAATTATTAATTCTTAATCACTAGGGATACTAACATGTCAGGGTAATAAATGATAACTGCCCCACGGTGAAATCATATACTTTATCCAGGTCTTGTATAGTGTTTAGTGTAATATTGGTTAACGGCAAAAGTACTAGCCTAAATGTGAATACTTGTGAACTGTACTTTCGGTTAATAGAATAGCATTTCCCGTTAACATAACTCTCAAAACCCTACATCACTACCGCCCACGTTTATATCTTAAGCTTATAACAAATACACGTCACAGATGTCTACGTATTTAAACGTCAAAAGTGACCACACCAAAACCCAAAACAGCTACACATAACCAAGTATCACAACAACCCACCTTGAACGTCACGTTAAAGCGGTTAAAAGCACACTGTAAAATCCCCAATAATGTACACCCAACCCATTGAACTGCGGCCTGGTAAACCGGAATCAAGTGCCACGGTCAAACTATTAACGATATACGATTATACAACATTACACAAGACCCCGCCCCCCTTGTAAACTATTATCCGTTAAACTTATACAAATACACAACCCCCCACCTGAAACGCCACACACCCGATATTGCACACACCCTCGATTGAACTTATAAACTTCAAAAATGGTCACCGGGAATATCTGAAAGTACAAGCATTCCCCGCTATTAAATACACCATCCCAAATATCAATACACCCTCTAGGATAACACAACAACCCCACAAGTACAACTGACATACTGATTATATATGAGTTCATGGGATATACCAGGAAAACCTGAAATCCTTCATTCTAACTTGGACCAAAATAACCCTTAACCAGTTCATCCATACGCGGAATAGCACAAAACCCCACCGATGTTGGCTTAAAACCTGTTAACTTACACCCCCCCCGACCTTTACTACGTCAAAACCAACCCATACCACACACCTACCACTCTCCGCACGCCAGTCCCCTTTTTTTCCGGGCCATTATTTATTTCGTTTTTATACATTCCAAAATAGCGTACCCCCTCAGAATACCTATCCCCCTCCCCCCCCCCCCCCCCCCCCCTACAAACGTAACCGCGCTCACCTGCAACCTCTATTCAATGCCTCTCAACTACTATCGAACATATAATCATGATAACAACATCTGACTATTTCAACGTCAAAATCTTTAATTATCATTTTACCAAGTACATACTCCATATAAACGTACACTTTTTCCAAAACGATTGATCTCAACCAATCATACCACTACAACAATATAAAAACCCCACCCCCAAATTATCAAGTCATGTCTACACTCTACATCATATGCTAAACGCACTTCAAGGCAAGTGTACCAAGTGTACAGTTCAACACATATTGAACTTCTATCTTTACCCTCCAAGATAGCAATGTACACACTCATAAAGCTCCCTTTATAAATCTCATCCTCATAAGAACATACCAACCCAATTTCAATTATACACACCACCACCATTTTCATTACTAAGATTTCTACCACCAAATCAACTCACTATAAGCAACACCGTACACCTTCACTCAAAACCACTTCATGCATGACTCCTACAACCCTAAACCTAACCCGTAAGGTCATACACCTCGCGACACCCTAAATCTCTAAAACCCCAACCCTTAATAAACAATCACCCTAAAAAAAATCCCCTATATTTCACTTTAAACCTAAAACTCAACCCTAAACCTTTAACACACTCAGAAGCCCTAATCCTCCTACTTACATCAACCCTACACAATCTTAATCCTACACACTAAATCTCTAAAACCCTAATCTATCTATCCAACATAAATCCTAACCCACATCCACATATATAAAAAACAACCTAAACCCTACCCTGAATATCTCTCCACAGACCCGACTCAAGCCACAGCCACCACCTTTTACTACATATATTCTTCATACTTAACCCATTATTAAAGCAACTCAACGACACCATCAAATAAACCTTAATCCTTAATCCAAACCCTAATCCTAACACTAAACCTTAATCCTAAACCCTAATCTATCCTTTATCCTAACCCTAATCTACATTTTAAAACCCTAAACCCTAAGCAGAAATAAAATGAACCCGACATCCTTTTACTGCATTTTTACCTATTTTAAGCAACCAAGCACCTCAAGCAAGAATCCTAGCACCTCTATGACATCACCAAGCAGCTTAAAAGCACCTCCATCACCACCCTTAAGCTCCAAGGCTTCTAGACACCTCCTTGTCACCTCCTTGTAGCCAAAAACCCTCATACACCTTCCACCTTGCAAAGCTACACTTCTAGCTCACAACAATCACCTTATAGCCTCCCTTAGTCATCACTCTACAGCCCTTGAACCCCTCTCTAAGTTTTCTTGGCCACCAAGGTGATTTCGAGCCCTATAAATAGCCAAACACCCCATTCATTCAAATCACACCTCAAAAACTTATCACCACTCAAATGGGGTCCTAACTCAGACTAAGAAGGATCAAGTGAAGTCCCTAAGCTTAGAATAGAAGCCAAGAATCAAGAAAAATGAGCCCTTGAAGTCATTACTAGGCGTACGAACCAGAAAACCTCATTTCGACCCATTTCTAGCTCAAGTAAGCTTAGTTCTTGTTCAATAAGCTTACAATATGTATTAGAATGTTCATAATACTCTTAAGATCATATATAAACTCTTGTTTGAAGCCTTGAATCCTCAAACCCATGTGTTTTTGATTAAAATCCTAAAAATGACCCATTTTGATTTTCTAGCTAACAAATCCTTTTTCTAAACTTTTATTATGTTAGAACATCTTATTTTTACTTATTCTAATAAGCTATAACCTGAAAATATTATTTGGAACCCTAAAATAAGCTTGCATGGCTTTTTGAACTTGTTTTGCAAATATTTCCATGCATAGGGGTATATATCGTAACTTTCTGAAATTTATAACTAAAGGGGCTGAAAATGTCATTATTATAAATTTATAACTATAAGGACCTATTTTTCCAAGTTTCAAAGTTAAAGGTTTAAAATATATATACTTTATATATAAAGGACTAAAGTTGTAAAAGTTTATAAACCAGGGGTATGTATTGCCAATTTTGCAAACTTAAAAATATAAAATATAATATTTTTATATAAATTATAAAAATATATATTAATATTATAAAACTCGATTTTATTAAAACCCGACACATTATTACGTTATATATTTACCGTAATTTTTGCATCGACAAACTTTTGAAGAAACTTAAAATCTTATCATATCACGTTACAAGGGAATTTCATATGAAGTGTTTCATTTGAGTTTTCGTTTTGACGAGTTTGCTGGGTTTACGATTTAAAGTGCCCTGACTCCTCAAACGATACGACATGGCCTCTGGAATATGATAGCCTGAACAGTGATATAATATTTACATAATTTAATAAATCAAAGATATACGTTAAACTTTGTAAAGTTTTGAAACATAAACCATCTCACTAAGACTTGACATATTACTTTAGGTTGTGTGACAAAGCCGTTACTTGATATACTTTTGCCATCAATCAGATTTCCCTGTACTGTTAAGGTGAGTTCATATCCTCGTATTTTAAATCTTTTGAATACTTTATAAACTCGCGAAGGGGATACATGCTCAATTATTTTTAATATACACAAGTACTTAAAACCGATATTGTGAGTTCATAGCCTCGCATTTTAATCTTTTGAATATTTTATAAACCCGCGAGAGGGATACATGCTTGTTCACAAACTCTTTTACATACTCGTTTATTTTATAACAATGTGATTACTTTTTAAAGACTTAGTGAAGTTCATAGCCTCGCCTTTACTTATTTACATGTTTTATAAACCCGCGAGGGGGATACATGCTTGTTTTATACAAATTAAACACAAGTGATTTTGATATATGATATGGTTCCATCACTGTGAATAGTCCCATCTTTATATGTTTTCTAAATCCCGTGGGGGATTCATGCTATAAACTATAAATACAAGTGTTTTTCCAACTATATGCTATCCTGATATATTATTGCCTAAGTTACCTCCATTTTCTCATAAGACATCCTAGTCTCTCTTTGGGTAATAGCTCCCAGTATCTCTTTGGGTAGTAGCTCCCAGTATCTCTTTGGGTAATAGCTCCCAGTATCTCTTTGGGTAGTAGCTCCCAGTATCTCTTTGGGTAATAGCTCCCAGTATCTCTTTGGGTAGTAGCTTCCAGGATCTCTTTAGGTAGTAGCTCCCAGTATGTCTTCGGATAGAGGCTCCCGGTTCTATTAAAATATGTGATTCATGAGCTTAGGGCAATAATACTGTTTTCCAGGATAATATTGTTTTCCATGATAATACTGTTTTCTATAATAATTGTACACATTGAATTTATTACACTTATGGGTGTATAACAACGTAACCCACTATTAAACTTGTACTCAACTATTATAACTAAAAACCTATGAATTTCACTAAACCTTTGTGTTGACCCTTTTAGCATGTTTATCTTAGGTAATTGAGCAACCTATAGCACGGAGTGGCACGGACTTGAAGATGGCTAAACTATTATCATTCAAACTTTATGTTTCTAGATTTTGGTGTGACAACCGTGGCTTGAGCAGGTTGGTCAAACCGTAGTGTTGACCTAAATATTTATTCTATAAGTATGGGTTATATGATATATGTGTTAATACGTGTTTATATGTGTTTGTGTGGGATATGTGAGATTGCATAATCAATCCATTGAGCATGACCGTCTCATTAGGATTGGATTTGTGTTGGATTTTATGGAATTTATTTTGTACACTTTTGGTGACAAGGAAATGATTTTGGTAATTGAAGCGGTTTCGCGTTAATTGTGTAAGTAATTATACGTATACGTATTTATGTGTTAGTAATATTAGAAAGAGATTAGGTTATAATAGTAAGGATATGAGAGAAATGAAATTCCTATTTTTGGAAAGTTAGGATTAATAAAAATGAAAAGTTAATTATTTTTAAAGGTTTAGTAAAGTGCGTTTACGTAAAAAGGTATACTCAAATAATCTTAGGTTTTTATAAAAACTTAAGGTAAAGCAAATAATTAAGTAATTAATAAATAAATAAATAAAAATCTTTTTTTTAATACATGAATAGTAAAAAACGAATTTTAGAAGAAAAAAGAGTTTTAAAATGAAACAAACTCTAATTAGATCTTATCTCTAATTAATTGGGGGCCTATAAATACAAAATAAAATCCCATAACCCTCTCTCATATACTGTTCGACCTATCCAAGAGAAAAAGAAGAAGAAAAAAATTTAGGGTTTTGATTTTGTGAAGGAAACAAGCTTTAAGGTATCTTTAATTAATCTTTGTTAGTTATTAATCATTAAAAACATGTAATAATTATTATGATGGAATTAGGGTTTTTATAAATATGTAAATTAATGATATTAATCATGTCATAATGATTAGGGTTTAATTGTAATCGTATGGGTATGATCGGTTAGGTTTAATTCGTGTTAAAACTTGATTTAGGTTTGAGCAGAATTTTAGGTCGTGTTGTTCAGATGATATCTCATGATTGATAACGAGATTTTTGATGAATCTTATGTCTAAATTGTAGTTTAGAGAGTCTACTTTCTAAAAAGTCTGGCCTCGAACAATTTTGAGTTTGGGAAGTCATTCAAGTATTATTTGCAAGAAAAGTTGTCAAAAAAGTAAATACGGGTCAGATTTGGGTCTGATTTCGGGGAGTAAAACCCCTACTTAAAATTCGAATTAGGATTATCCCTTTTATAGAAGTCAATTTATATGTGTCTATGAAACTTTCATAAATTTTTAGCCTCTGATTTGGAGTATATTTATGGTTTTTAGGTCCAAACTTTTTAGTGTGCAAACAGATCCGAATTGGGACTATTTTGAAGTTTAATTTTCTTAGGAGTACTTGTGCATGTAAATGGCTCTTGGGAATCATGAGGTAGTTAATATGCTTATATATGAACATAGGTGATTTTTTTTATGAATTATGGAGGTCAGTAAGTAGAGGTTTTGAGTACGTTAAGTCACGTTAAAATTCTGC
>BQNB010052141.1:10886-40634 GCA_026074375.1 Tanacetum coccineum
AGCTTGAAGCTTCTTGTTCAGCATGTTTGTGATTGTTATTGGTGTAACGGGATATCTCTTCTCAACCAGCATGAAGATATGTAGATCTTTAAACCTTACAAAGTGCACTCTACAGGAATCAAACAGCTTCTAATTAGTCACTTTGTATCCTTATAGACTCCTCCATACTTTACTTTTTATGTCAGGTTCAAACATTACTCTAAGATCACCCCACAACACTCTCTCATAATCCGCCTCTGGCCTTCTTAACCCATGCTTTGCTTTGACCAACTTCCAGAGAGTCTCTAAGTCTTCTCTGTCTATACCCTGAAACATCTTAATCATAGATGAATACCTCTTTGAACTTCCATCAGCTCTTATGAGTTGAAAGTGTCCAATCTTTCCTTCTTTAACAATCTTATATTCAACTATCATTGGAGGTTTGGTGTCTAAAGGTATAGCATCAATTGCTATCTCTTTATCTTTAACTATCTCTATATGCTTTTTCATCTCCTCCTCCTCTTGATCATCATCTTTTTAAGTTTCTACATGCTTATCTACCTTCTGCTTCTCTGACTTATCAGATTCAAGCTCATCTCCTGCTATTTTAGAACTTTCCTCTGTACTTGCCTCACTGCCTTTCACTACCTCTGAATCCATAGGAACAAATGAATTTACCTGTTTATATGCTATGTCAAAGAGTTTCTGAATTTCTTCATAACTCCTTCCTTTTAGCTGATTGTGCTTGTATCCACCCATATTCTTCAGGTATGTACACATTCTATTCCTCATCTGAGCTTTGGTAGGTAGTTTACTCCTTTGCTCTACTGCTCTTTGTGTTGCAAAGTATTTTTTCCTTTCAGCTATCATCTCCACTAACATTCTTGACCTATCTTCAATGGAGAATTGTTCTTGTTCTTCAGCTTGAAGTCTTGCAGCTAATTGCTCATCACCTTCAATCATAGCTTGAATGCTATCCAGTTCTTTAATAATTGCTGCTCTGCTAGCTTCTTCTTCTCTTTGTCTTGCAAGCTTATCTTCTTCTTCCAATTCAGTTTGTATATGAGCTTCCAATCTTCTGGAAACTTCCTCATCAAATGCAATTTGATCTTTCTTCTTTAATGACTTTTTAGGCTCAACCATTATTGCCTTGCCTTTGCCTTTAGCCTGTGAAAGTTGTGATGCTTGTGAAGGTGATGTTGTTGTTTTGAATTCACTTGGCTCTTGAACTACAACCCCTCTAGCCTTGGGTCTTGTAGTTGTAGTTGTTGTAGAAACAGTTGTAACAACTTTGGGTTTAGCTGCTTTGATCTCTATTAGAGTCTAAGCTAAAGTCAATTCATCAATAGTTGTTGTTGGAGCACTGGCAGTAGTAATTTCAACATTAGCAGTAGTAACCCCTTCACCAGCAGTAGTAACTGGATCAGCAGTACTAACTTCCTTATCAGCAATTTCTTTTTCAGCAACAACTTCTTTACCTTGTAAATCATCATGTACATCAAACAACATCTCTTCATTATTTCTTTCTTGGGTCTCATCACAAGTCACCTTTGCATCAGCATAAGATCTGCATCAGAATCTAGATCTGTATTTTCCTCCTCTTTTTTGGAATTGGATTCCTCCTGAGACCCAAACTGACATCATTAGAGGATTGCTACCAGCTTGTTTGTAACCAAACCTTTCTTAATCTCTTGAGCCCTAGAGTTCTTAACTTCCTTATCTTTTCTAACCAATTTTCTTTAAGCTAGCAATCTCCTTTGCTTGAGCAGTCTTGGCTTCCTCCAAATCAAGGACTTTCTCTTGTAGGCTGGTACATATATTCATCAATTTAGAAAGTTGCATTCTATCCTCACCACTTTGAGGTGGATCATAGGAAGGGGTAGCTACATAAGCCTCATTAGTAGTCTCATCAGTGACAGGCTCTGTAGGACCACTGTCCTTTCTCTGTTTCCTTCTTGACTTCTTCTTTTGAGGTTTGTATGTAGATGGTTGAGTAATATTGGGTGTGGAATGGGAATCAGTAGAAGTAGCTAAATCTTTACCCATATCTTCTGAAGCTTGAACCATCATTATTTGGAATAGAGGAGTGGCTCTTCCAGAAAAACCCTTTCCTCGTCTCTTCATATTAGCAAACACCTTCTTGGTGTGGGAAGGTGTAACATAAACCTCTTTATGTCTGGTCATCCCCTCAACTTGTTTATCCAGGAAGACTTGCACAAATCTTGGATAAATAAGAAATTTTACCCCACCCTCCAAGTTCTTCAACATATTGTCAAAAATGTACTTGGAAAGGTTGAATTTTTGGTTTGTGGCAAGACATATGATAGCAGATGCTATAGTGCTATTAAATTCATTCCAGGCTTCAGTCTTAGCACTAAGGCATTGCAGTATGGTATGGATAAGGAATTTCCATTGGATGAAAAATAAGCTTTATAGAAAGTAAGGTTTTGAGTAACATTTTCATACCTCATTCTTTCCAATTCTACAAAAATGGTAGCAGTGGGTAGACA
This sequence comes from Tanacetum coccineum, assembly GCA_026074375.1. NCBI lineage: Eukaryota > Viridiplantae > Streptophyta > Magnoliopsida > Asterales > Asteraceae > Tanacetum > Tanacetum coccineum. Next base: position 13,376 of record BQNB010052141.1, read on the forward strand.
TTATGCCTTCAGCATCATCTATCTTTAGATCACTCCTTATACTGTCACAGTTATGATTACCTTCTTCTTATCTACTAGGGCTTATATCTTTCGTTCCCCACTAACTGTCTTGGCCTTGGCAGATGTCCAAAACTATTCAATACAGGTAGTATAAATGGTTGGTATTATATTAACGCAAATTAGAAGAACTTGCATTCAGAAAAATCATAATTCTCCTCAAACCCATCACTTCCTTCTAGTTTCTACAAAAACGCAACCAAATTGTAAGTTTCAGCAAACTTAGGGTTCGACATTGTATTAGGTTTTGATGATTAATGATAAAATTGAGTTAGGGTTTATGATTAGAGAGTATATCAAGGTGTAAAATCGATTGATGAGTGATTGACAACACTTAATTAAAGTATTTTTGAAATCACCGCTCAACAGCATTTACTGGAATGGCAGCATTAAGTTAAAGCCTACAGTATTTAATAACCGGTAGTAGAAAGTTATGCTGGCAGCATTAAACTTTGCTTAACAGCAGTAGTAAGCCTAGCAGCATAAAACTAATTACGAGCTAGTAGTTAAGCTAAGCCTTGTTAGCATAACTTAAGCTTAGCAGTATTAAGTTTAAGCTGAGCAGCATTAACTTTAAGACCAGTTTTTACCCTAATATCTTTCCAACAAGCATTTCTATCATCAATTTTGATTCGTACAAGCTCTCTTTCTGTTTTTAAACTCATAATATCTCTCATTTATTTTTCTCACCAATACACTCTTTTTGTTTTTCATTCACACATCTCTCTTTCTGTTTTTAAGCTTACTATATCTCTCATTTATTTTCTCACCAATTCACTCTTTCTGTTTTTCATTCACAGTATTCTTTCAGAACTATTTTGTATAAGTTCCATCAATTCCTTTCGTTTCATGCTGTCCTTCCACTTCTAAGTGTGTTAACTCTTGAGAGAGGTGGATCATTAGACTGTTTAGATGTAGCCTCAAACCTAATTTGAGCTTCTGCACCCCCCAATATGATATCTTGGCACCTAGGACCACTACCTGAGCCAGTTCCTTAAGGAAGAGACTCATTAAGTGTTGCCATAGAGGAGTCTCCTATTTTTGTTACACTAGTCTTGATTTGTTCTAAGCATAGAAGCAGTAGTGGCCGCCCTTTCCATTCTGTCTTCCCACTCCTTAATGACAGTCTCATATGCTACATGTGAATAGGAGGTTTTGGGTATTTTTGGGTTAGTTAAGGATGGAATAGTGATTGGTTATGATTTAGGTAGAGAAGCAGTTGTGGATATGTGTAGGGGTTTAGTGGGATTTCGTGACCCTTCACCCACATCTGCTTGTTATGTAGCTTTTCCATTTTAGTAATTTTGACAACAGTATTAATGAACTAGCCAGCATTAAGTTACTTTTAGTAGTAGTTTCTCTAACAACATAACTTGAATTTCATCCTTAGCTGCTATTCTATTTCATACATTCTCTCATTAATCAAGACTTCATAATTAACCTCCTTTCAATCAATACTTCAGAGGTTAAGCATTCCAATGCATGCAATCAGATATTGGAATCTGCCAACATCAAATGCTTTTGTGAGTAAGTTTGCAACATTATGATATGTATGAACCTTGATCATTTGAATAAGCTTCTTCTCATTTGAATCCCTGATGAAGTGATGTCTGATCTCAATGTGCTTAGTCTTTGAGTGAAACACTGGATTCTTAACTATGCAGATTGTGCTTTCATTATCAATGAAAATATTGGTATTCATGAAGTTGTATCTATAATCAAACATTTGATTTTGAATCCAGAGGATTGCTCATCAAATATCTAGCAGTAGCTTACATACTATGCTTCGTAGTAGAGGTGGCTTCTATTAGTTTGTTTCTTGCATTGCTATGAAATCAATCTGTTTCCAAGAAATTAACAACCTCCTATTGTGGATTTCCTGTCTAAACTTGCACCAGCATAGTCACTGTTAGTATAAGCTTCCAAGTCAAATAGGGAGTCCTTAGGATACCAAAGGCCCAGTTTAGGTTGACCTTTCAAATATCTAAAGATTCTTTTCACATCATGAAGATGTGAACCTTTAGGTGTGACTTGAAATCTTGCACAAGCACATACAACAAACATTATATCAAGTCTAGAAGCTGTTAGATACATCAATGATCCAATCATTGATCTGTATAAGTGAACATCAACATCTCCAGCTTCTGCATCCTTAAGCAATAGCTTGGAGGTCTCCATGGGAGTACTTGCTGTCTTCACAGTTGAAAATCCAAATATCTTCAAAATTTCCTCCACATACTTGTCTTGGCTAATGAAAATTCCATCATCTTTCTGTGTTACTTGAAGTCCTAAGAAGAGAGTGACCTCACCCATTGAACTTATTTAAAACTTCTTATACATTATCTTTTCAAAGTCAGTTCATAAAACTTTCTTAGTAGATCAAAAAATGATATCATCTACATATACTTGAACTAGTAGGATATCACCTTTGATCTTTTTAACGAACAAAGTCTTATCAATCTGGCCTCTCTAAAATGCATTGTCCAATAAATAGGTAGATAAAGTCTTATACCAGGCTCTAGGAGCTTGATGTAGACCATATAATGCTTTTTCTACACTATAAACTTTGTCAGTGAACTCTGGATCTTCAAACCCTAGAGGTTGACAGACATAGACTTCTTCTTCAATTTTGCCATACGTAAATGCACTCTTCACATCCATCTGGTATACAACAAAGTCTTTGAATGAGGCATAGGCTAAGATAGCCTAAAGTGCTTCCATCTAGCAATAACTAGAGCAAAAACCTCTTCATATCTATTCCTGCTTCTTGAGTAACCTTGTGAAACAGCCTTGCCTTGTTTCTAATGGACAATTCGATCTCTTCATATTTCTTGTTTTTTGTACCCCTTTTTTGTTCAATAGGCCCACTTGCCATAGGTAAATTCACCCACAATGTCAAATTGTTGTATTTGAATTGCAGAAGCTCTTCTTGCATAGCTTTTATCCATCTTGGATCTTTTAATGCTTGGATTACCTTCTTGGGCTCTTCCTAAGATAGGAAACAAGCAAACAGACAATTATAAAGGTCTTCATGAGTTTTATCTTCATAAACAGCACTAATAAATCCTTGTTCATTTGAAGTCTTTGTCATTCTCCTTGTTTGTACACAAGACTGCACATCACCAATCACATTATCAAGTGAATAATCTATGTGGATTCTTGTATTTGGAGTAGAAGGAACTAGATGTGTGGTAGAAATGTTGCTCATATCCACCTCTGTTTCATCACCAAAGAAATCAGCATGTGTGTCTTTAAGTGGAGCAGTATTAACTGCTGGACTGGCAGTATTAATATTTAGACTGCCAATATTAATACTGGTAGTATTAATAGTTGGCCCAACATTATTCACATCATTGTCTTTGGGCTTCTCTTGATTATCAATTCCACTTTCATCATCCTTCTTCTCAGCATCACTTGAAGTTGTGGTTCTATTGTAGCATCCTTTGAGGAAGAATCAAATAGTGAACCATCTTTCTATAGTGGCATCAAAATAGAGTTTGATAGTACTGTTCTTTACTAGAGTGACTGGAATAATGCGTTCTTTTGTACCTGCAGATGTTAGAGTTTTGTTCCTTGCAACTTAAAATGGCACATAGTTCATTGATTCTATTTGAACATTAATATCCAAACAGTCACTTTGTCCTACACTTGAATAATAGGCTTATCCTCCAAAATCTAACATGAAGTTTTCTTCTACATTTCAGCGTTCTAATGTTGTATTACCTAAAAGCATTACTAGTCATAGAGTATCCCAACAATGAATCCATCATCCGACTTTCATTAAACTTGCCAAATATGATCTTAGTATTATGATGGTAACATGGACACACAAATGGTTTTGAAGCAATAGAGAGGTGTTCTACCTTTGAAAAAGTATAAAGGTTACTTATTATATGGCTTGACAACTAATACCCTTTTCTACACTTAGCAAGCATGTATTAACTGCTTCAGCCTAAATGTAGTTGGTAATTAGAGTCAATTTAACATGGTTTGCAGCCTCATTCGTGTACTATTACTCTCTCTACATACACAATTTTGTCTGAGGAGTTCTAGCTACACTAAATTCCCTTCTAATACCTTTCATTGCACAAAAATCATTCATAACACTATTCTAGAACTCTATTCCATTGTCACATCTGATTATCTTTACTTTCTTATCAACTAGGTTTTCTATCTGAGTTATAAAGTTCTTAAGAATGCCACTAGTTTCATCCTTAGATGCTAAAATTAAAAACCCAAGTAAATCTGGCTTTAATCATTAGTGACAAACTAAACTGTGTTTCTTTATTCATTAAACTGTACAAAAAAAAAAAAAAAAAAAAAACACTGACCAAACAAGTCTCAATTGCTAACATGAATAAAGGTTGAGAAATAGAGTTTTGGATCTTGGACTTACAAGAGGCTTTGTGTTGCTTTCCCTTAAGACAAAAAAACTAAAAAAAAAAATAGCCAACAAAAGTTTGGGATTTTCAAATTGTTTTTTAGGTAACCTCTTGCAAGTTATCCTTAACTGTTTCATTTAATATTTTAAAAACTTGTTATGACCTAGCCCTCTATGCCATACATTGATTCATTCATGTTGTGACCTTTGCAACAAGACAGTTAAAAAAAAAACCCCTCTTTTTAGGGAATATATTCTTTGTATCAGCACTGTTTCATGTTGTTCTTTCTAAGAACTTTAAGTAAAACCTGACTTTCATCAGCTAACTTAAAGCTAGGAGACAAAACAAAACATCCAGTGTTAGTAAAAAGATCATGTTCTTTTATTACACATATGTGAAACACTAAAAGGTTTAAACTATAAACTCCTTGGCAAAGTATAAAATGTACACTCCTTAAAATTCAAGTTTTACCAGTTTAAGAGTTCCTTTACAGTGATTTTTCCTCCTTTCAGTCCATCCAAAGGTAACATCTCCTCATCAAATTTGAAGTCTGAGCGATAGGACATGTCTCTGTCATGTGCTTTGTGATTCCCTGTCAATCATAGCCTTAATTTTTATTGTAGATGGCCCTGCACATTATAAATAAGGAATTATTTCCTTTGGGGACCAAGCCATCAATGACATGGTTCTGCTCGTGCTTCGACATATTATATGTCTCTTGAATTATTTAATGTATTTAAGTTTGGTAGGTCTCCAAACCCAACATGCTGAGGCTTACAGCAATTGACCTTTTTTCCCTGACATCATTAACTATTTATGTATTTGTCCTGCAGTATTAACTACTTTTGGTTCTAGCAGTATATAAATTCCCTTAGCTAGTATTAACCTTTTTTGGCTTAAAATTTTTCGTTAGTTAATGTTGTTTTGTACTAAAGGCCTCTTTATAGTTGATTTATGCTGATGTAGAAAAATGACATTAGTCTAGCACTATAAACTATAGTTTTGGGATGAGTAGTATTAACTGGCCTAGCAGTATTAAGTGTCCTTAGGCCATTTTTCATTAAACTGCTCTTGGAACCATGTTCCTCTAAGCACTAGGATGAGCCTTTTAAGCAGAATAGTTGTAATTCACCCTTGTATAGTTATTGCCAGATACCATCCATTCCCTTTGATGGTAATTGCGGTTAGCATGCATATGGTCAAAACTTCCACAGATAAAACAAGCTTTATTGTACATCACAGAGTCACTTCCTAGTTGTTGGGACTTAAGATTGTTCTAGTTTCTTTGATTTCCCCTAGGACCTTATGATCTGTACATTTCAGCATACTTAACTGGTTTCCTAACTGGGTTTTCTTGTTGTCTAACAAATTCTATCTTAGTAGGAAAAAACAGTTTTCTTTTCAAACTTATCAACATCTGACACCAACTCCTCAACCAATGGGGCATCAAGAGATTTCCTAACCTCATTAGAAATATCTTTACTAACACTCTTACTAATCTTAGGTCCATAGCCTTCAAACTCAGGCTGTTGAAACTCCTCTAGACCAGAGTTGGACAAATCAAGGTCTGAGAGTGAAAATAACCTTGTAGGGGGAGGTGGAACTGCATTATAGCTTATAAACCCCACACCTTTTCTACTTTTATTAGTTATCTGACTCCCTATTAATTTACCTAGACTCTTAGAAGCAGTATCAATTTTTTTAATTTTAAGCTGATTGCTTTCTTTTTCTTGCATAAGTTTTTCTAATTCACTATTAAGCTCACTAATTTCTGAGTCTTTATATGAGGTATCTCTTTTTAGAATAGCAATTTGCTCACAAAATATAACCTCATTCTTTTTGTAAAAGATAAGTTGTTCTTCTACAGATGTTAACCCTCTTTTATAAGTAGCTAGATTAAACTTAGATTTGTTAAACTCTATTATTAAATCATCAAGTTGAGTTTTAAGAGTTTCAAAGCTTTTTAGACAAGTTATTGAACAAGTTTTTATCGATTAATACCCAGCAGTTTGAAATAGCTATAAGAGCATATTTGTAGGGACTTCATATTGTCCATTATAGCTCTAGTCAAAACCTGCTCCATCAATAGCCAACATAGCTTTGGAAGAAGTTTCTTCCACATTGACAGTTCTTCTAGAGCTATCCTGATTCCAGTTCCTCCTGTCCTGGTTCCTAAGTCCTCTACACTCCCTAGCAAAGTGTCCCAACTTATGACAGTTAAAACACTCCACATTGGATCTGTCATAGCTGTGTCTCTCCTATTGATAGTGATCTTTCTATCGGCTTTTTGAGGATAACCTTCTTGTCCTCATGCTCAACTATGCTAACTGCCACTTCAAATCCATTTCTTCTAAGTCATCTTCATGGATTTATTAAAGGTCCTTATGTACATGTTTAACCTCATTTGGTTGATTGGCCAAAATGCATAAACAGTGACATCACTTAAGTTAGCAGTACTAACTTGAGTGCTAGGAGTGCTAACTTGAGTTCTGGCAGGACTAACTTGAATGGTAGCAGTATTAACTTCATAAGCAGTATTAACCTCATTAGTACAACTAAGGATGGGCACAAAATCCTTGTTCTGAGAACTTGATCTTAAGCTTGGGAGTTTCCAGTTTTTTAATCTCTTGTTCAACAATCTTGAAATTGTTGTAGAGATCATCAAAGCTCATTGTGTCTAGATCAGGTTTATTCATCCAGACAACAACATGAGTATTCCACTCAGAAGGCAAATTTCTTAAAAATTTCAAATTGAGATCTTCTTGTGAAATATTTTCACCCAAGATAGCCAACTGACTTACAATCTTCTAAAGCCTATTAAAAATAGAGTCAAGAGACTTTGTGCTTGGAGCACTAAAGTTTTCATATATTTGCTTCAGAAGAGTCTTCCGAGTCTTCTTTGTGGCTTCATTACAACCAAATCTTGTATGTATAGTGGCAAACAAAGTCTTAGCATCATTGTACTGATTAAATGTCAATAGATGTTCATTTGGAAGTGCCATCAGTAACATGCTTCTTGTCTTCACATCATTCTTCTTTTGAGCCTTTTCTTCAGTTGTTACAGGACCTGGTACTTATGTAGTTGAGGTACCTTCAGCATGTGTTATTGTTCTAGCTACAGGTTTGAATGAGTTTCCATTCTCTATGACATCCCATAAAGCATGGTCTTGTACTAGAAAGTTTTGCTCAATCCTTAGCTTTCACATCTCATATTCACCCTGTTTGAGAAGGGGTAATTTTGTAGTAGTATTGGTTTGAGTAGTTTCTAGATCCTTCTCTTCTTTGTGAGTAAAGAGTTCTTCTAGATCAAAGTTTCAAAACACAAGCTCTGATACCACTTGTTGATACCAACTTAAGAACTATTCTTTAGCTTGTAATGAGTATGTTACCTTGGATAAATCTAAAATAATAATGGTAGAAACTTTGTGTGTATATTAAAGAGTATGCGGAGTCTACTCTTCAATACTTAGAAGAATTATGATTGTAACAGTAAATATGAATGAAAAAAGATGTAACAAAAAGCTTCAATATTATTAAGATCAATAATACGAGTACTCTATCTAGTACTAGGGTTTACAACCTTGAAGCTATGAATATCCAAATCGTATATGAATGTATGTCTAACAATATGCCTTAGGACCTCCTTTTATACACCAAGGAGTCCTACAAGGCTTACAATACTTTCCTAAGATATCATGATCTTTTCTATAAATAAACGTAATCTCTTAAACAAATAAGTTATACATATCTTCTTTACAAATAACTAATACTTAACTTCGTAAGTATTTTTGTTCTCCAATCAATCTTTATCTCTTCTTTGATAAGCTTTTGATCTCATTTATGTCAGCATAAACCTTCTGTCAGCATAAACCTCTCAGCAGTTGTAATCACTCAGTAGTTGTAACTGAACACAAGCAGCATTAACTACTTAGAAGTTTACTCTAGCAGTACTAACATATACTAGCAGTACTAACTTTTGTACTAGCAGTATTAACTACTTAGTATAGTTTCAGTCTTTATCTCTGAGCAGTCTTAACTTCTTCTAGCAGTAGTAACTTAATACTAACAGTAGTAATATATACTAACAGTAGTAACTAGCAGTAGTAACTTTTATACTACCAGTACTAACTACTTAGCATAATTTTCATAAGTATCACCAACAGTACTAAGTTATGCTTGACAGCACTAATATATACCTGAGTAGTAGTAACTCTAAGAATCATCTTGAAGTCTTTTAATCCCAACAATCCTCCTTTAAACTTAATATTCATCTTTTGAATCTTTAAGTTTCTTTATTAAAAGTCTTTACCATCACCAGGAGGATGCATTCAAACACTTCCAGGATTCTTTTGTTGTTTTGTGAGAAGCTTTAGGAGTTGATAACACATCATATTCTAATTTTTAGCTTGAAGCTTCTTGTTCAGCATGTTTGTGATTGTTATTGGTGTAAGGGGATATCTCTTCTCAACCAGCATGAAGATATGTAGATCTTTAAACCTTACAAAGTGCACTCCACAGGAATCAAACAGCTTCTAATTAGTCACTTTGTATCCTTGTAGACTCCTCCATACTTCACTTTTTATGTCAGGTTCAAACATTACTCTAAGATCACCCCACAACACTCTCTCATAATCCGCCTCTGGCCTTCTTAACCCATGCTTTGCTTTGACCAACTTCCAGAGAGTCTCTAAGTCTTCTCTGTCTATACCCTGAAACATCTTAATCATAGATGAATACCTCTTTGAACTTCCATCAGCTCTTATGAGTTGAAAGTGTCCAATCCTTATTTCTTTAACAATCTTGTATACAACTATCACTGGAGGTTTGGTAGCTAAAGGTATAGCATCAATTGCTATTTCCTCTTCATCTTGAACTATCTCTACATGCTTTTTCATTTCTTCCTCCTCTGGATCATCATCTTTTTCAGCTTCTACATGCTCATCTATCTTTTGCTTCTTTGACTTATCAGATTTAAGCTCATCTTTTGCTCTTTTAGAACTTTCCTCTGTTCTTGCCTCACTGCCTTTTACTACCTCTGAATCCATAGGAACAAATAAATTTACATGTTTGTATGCTTTGTCAAAGAGCTTATGAATTTCTTCATAACTCCTTCCTTTCAGCTGATTGTGCTTGTATTCACCCATATTCTTCAGGTATGTACACATTCTATTCCTCATCTGAGCTTTGGTACGTGGTTTACTCCTTTTCTCTGCTGCTTTCTGTACTGCAAAGAACTTTTTCCTTTTAGCTATCATCTCTACTAACATTCTTGACTTTTCTTCAATGGAGAATTATTCTTGTTCTTTAGCTTGAAGTCTTGCAGCTAATTGCTCATTAGCATCAATCATAGCTTGAATGCTATCTAGTTCTTCAATAATTGATGCTCTGCTAGCTTCTTCTTGTTCAGCTTATCTTCTTCTTCCAATTCAATTTGTATATGAGATTCCAATCTTCTGGAAACTTCCTCATCAAATGCAATTTGATCTTTCTTCTTTAATGACTTTTTAGGCTCAACCATTATTGCCTTGCCTTTGCCTTTAGCCTGTGAAAGTTGTGATGCTTGTGAAGGTGATGTTGTTGTTTTGAATTCACTTGGCTCTTGAACTACAACCCCTCTAGCCTTGGGTCTTGTAGTTGTAGTTGTTGTAGAAACAGTTGTAACAACTTTGGGTTTAGCTGCTTTGATCTCTATTAGAGTCTGAGCTAAAGTCAATTCATCAATAGTTGTTGTTGGAGCACTGGCAGTAGTAATTTCAACATTAGCAGTAGTAACCCCTTCACCAGCAGTAGTAACTGGATCAGCAGTACTAACTTCCTTATCAGCAATTTCTTTTTCAGCAACAACTTCTTTACCTTGTAAATCATCATGTACATCAAACAACATCTCTTCATTATTTCTTTCTTGGGTCTCATCAACCAAAGTCACCTCTGCATAAGCATCAAGATCTGCATCAGCATCAAGATCTGCTATTTTCCTCCCCTGTTTAGATGCATCCTCCTGAGCACCCAAGCTGACATCATTAGAGGATTCTTCCCAGCTAGTTGAACCAACCTTACTTAATCTCTTGAGCCCTGAAGTTCTTAACTTCCTTCTCTTTTCCAACTGCTTGACTCTCTTCTTTAAGCTAGCAATCTCCTTTGCTTGAGCAGTCTTGGCTTCCTCCAAATCAAGGACTTTCTCTTGTAGGCTGGTACATATATTCATTAATTTAGAAAGTTGCATTCTATCCTCACCACTTTAAGGTGGATCATAGGAAGGGGTAGGTACATGAGCCTCATTAGTAGCCTCATCAGTGACAGGCTCTGTAGGACCACTGTCCTTTCTCTGTTTCCTTCTTGACTTCCTCTTTTGAGGTTTGTATGCAGATGGTTGAGTAATATTGGGTGTGGAATGGGAATCAGTAGAAGCAGCTAAATCTTCACCCATATCTTTTGAAGCTTGAACCATCATTATTTGGAATAGAGGTGTGGCTCTTCCAGAAAAACCCTTTCCTGGTCTCTTTATATTAGCAAACACCTTCTTGGTGTGGGAAGGTGTAACATAAACCTCTTTATGTATGGTCATCCCCTCAACTTGTTTATCCAGGAAGACTTGCACAAATCTTGGATACATAAGAAATTTTACCCCACCCTCCAAGTTCTTCAACATATTGTCAAAAATGTACTTGGAAATGTTGAATTTTTGGTTTGTGGCAAGACATATGATAGCAGATGCCATAGTGCTATTAAATTCATTCCAGGCTGTAGTCTTAGCACTAAGGCATTGCAGTATGGTATGGATAAGGAATTTCCATTGGATGAAAAATAAGCTTTATAGAAAGTAAGGTTTTGAGTAAGATTTTCATACCCTATTCTTTCCAATTCTACAAAAATGGTAGCAGTGGGTAGACAATCTATTCCTTCAGCATCATCTAACTTTAGATCACTCCTTATACTCATCACAGTTATGATTACCTTCTTCTTATCTACTAGGGCTTGTATCTTTCGTTCCCCACTAACTGTCTTGGCCTTGGCAGATGTCCAGAACTGTTCAATACAGGTAGTATAAATGGTTGGATTAACCGTTAACGCAAATTGGACAGAACTTGCATTCAGAAAATCAATAATCTCCTCAAACCCATCATTTCCTTCTGGTTTCTCCAAAAACGCAACCAAATTATGAGTTTCAGCAAACTTAGGGTTCGACATTGTGTTAGGTTTTGATGATTAACGATAAAATTGAGTTAGGGTTTATGATTAGAGAGTATATCAAGGTGTAAAATCGATTAAATGAGTGATTGAAACCCTTAATTAAAGTATTTATGAAATCACCCTCAACAGCAATAACTTGAACTCGCAGCATTAAGTTAAGCCTAACAGTATTAACTAACCTAGCAGTAGAAAGTTATGCCTGGCAGTATTAACTTATGCTTAACAGTAGTAAGTAAGCCTAGCAGCATAAACTAATACGAGCAGTAGTAAAGTAAGCCTAACAGCATTAACTTAAGCTTAGCAGTATTAAGTTTAAGCTGAGCAACATTAACTTTAAGACCAGTTTTTACCCCAATTTCTTTCCAAAAAGCATTTCTATCATCAATTTTGATTCTTACAAGCTCTCTTTCTGTTTTTAATCTCACAATATCTCTCATTTTTTTTCTCACCAATACACTCTTTCTGTTTTTAATTCACATATCTCTCTTTCTATTTTTAAGCTTACTATATCTCTCATTTCTTTTTCTCACCAATTCACTCTTTCTGTTTTTCATTCACAAGTATTCTTTTAGACAATTTTGTATAAAGTTCCATTAATTCCTTTAGTTTCATGCTGTCCTCCCCACTTCTAAGTGTGTTAACTCTTGAGAGAGGTGGATCATTAGACTGTTTAGATGTAGCCTCAACCCTAATTTGAGCTTCTGCACCCCCCAATATGATATTTTGGCACCTGAGCCAGTTCCTTAAGGAAGAGACTCATTAAGTATTGCCATGGATTGGGTCCTATTTATGTTACCACTGTCCTGCTTTGCTTCTAAGCTAGAAGCAATAGTGGCCGCCCTTTCCATTCTGTCTTCCCACTCCTTAATGACAGTCTCATATGCTACAAGGTAAATAGGTCCACTAAACTAAGTTATCTCAGTGGCCTTTTTGGCTTTCCTAGGTTTTTAAGTCTTTTTGGGTTAAGATAAGGATGGAATAGTGATTGGTTCATGATTTAGGTAGAGAAGCAGTTGTGGATGTGTGTTGGGGTTCAGTGGGATTCTTCACCCACATCTGCTTATTATGCAGCTTTTCCATTTTAGTAATTTTGACAACAGTATTAAATGCAACTAGCAGCATTAAGTATACTTACTAGTAGTAAGTTACTCCAACAACACAAACTTGAATTTCATCCTTAGTTGCTATTCTATTTCATACATCCTCTCATTAATCAAGACTTCATAATTAACCTCCCCTCAATCAATACTTTAGAGGTTATGCATTCCAATGCTTGCAATCAGATATTGGAATCTGCCAACATCAAATGCTTTTGTGAATAAGTCAGCAACATTGTGATCTGTATGATTCTTGATCACCTGAATAAGCTTCTTCTCATTTGAATCCCTGATGAAGTGATGTCTGATCTCAATGTGTTTAGTCTTTGAGTGAAATACTGGATTCTTAACTATGCAGATTGTGCTTTCATTATCAATGAAAATCTTGGTATTCATGAAGTTGTATCTATAATCAAACATTTGATTTTGAATCCAGAGGACTTGTCCACAGCAACTAGCAGCAGCTATATACTCTGCTTCAGTAGTAGAGGTGGCAACTATAGTTTGTTTCTTGCATTGCCATGAAATCAATCCGTTTCTAAGAAATTGACAACCTCTTGTTGTGGATTTCCTGTCTAAACTTACACCAGCATAGTCACTGTTAGTATAAGCTTCTAAGTCAAATGGGGAGTCCTTAGGATACCAAAGGCCCAGTTTAGGTTGACCTTTCAAATATTTAAAGATTCTTTTCACAACATGAAGATGTGAACCTTTAGGTGTGACTTGAAATCTTGCATAAGCACATACAACAAACATTATATCAAGTCTAGAAGCTGTTAGATACATCAATGATCCAATCATTGATCTTTATAAGTGAACATCAACATCTTCAGCTTCTGCATCCTTGAGCAATGGCTTGGAGGTCTCCATGGGAGTACTTGCTGTCTTCACAGTTGAAAATCCAAATATCTTCAAAATTTCCTCCACATACTTGTCTTGGCTAATGAAAATTCCATCATCTTTTTGTGTTACTTGAAGTCCTAAGAAGAGAGTGACCTCACCCATTGAACTTATTTAAAACTTCTTATACATTATCTTTTCAAAGTCAGTGCATAAAACTTTCTTAGTAGATCTAAAAATGATATCATCTACATATACTTGAACTAGTAGATATCACCTTTGATCTTTTTAACGAACAAAGTCTTATCAATCTGGCCTCTCTGAAATGTATTGTCTAATAAATAGGTAGATAAAGTCTCATACCAGGCTCTAGGAGCTTGATGTAGACCATATAATGCTTTTTCTACACTATAAACTTTGTCAGTGAACTTTGGATCTTCAAACCCTAGAGGTTGACAGACATAGACTTCTTCTTTAATTTTGCCATACATAAATGCACTCTTCACATCCATCTGGTATACAACAAAGTCTTTGAATGAGGCATAGGCTAAGAACAGCCTAATTGCTTCAATCCTAGCAACTAGAGCAAAAACCTCATCATAATCTATTTCTTCTTCTTGAGTATAACCTTGTGCAACCAACCTTGCCTTGTTTCTAATGAAAATTCCTCTCTCATCTTTCTTGTTTCTGTACACCCATTTTGTTCCAATGGCCCTTTTGCCATAAGGTAAATCCACCAATGTCTAAACTTGTTGTAATTTGAATTGCAAAAGCTCTTCTTGCATAGCTTCTATCCAGCTTGGATCTTTTAATGCTTGGATTATCTTCTTGGGCTCTTCCTAAGATAGGAAACAAGCAAACAAACAATTATAAAGGTCTTCATGAGTTTTATCTTCATAAACAGCACTAATAAATCCTTGTTCATTTGAAGTCTTTATCATTCTCCTTGTTTATACACAAGAGTGCACATCACCAATCACATTATCAAGTGAATAATCTTTGTGGATTCTTGTATTTGGAGTAGAAGGAACTAGATATGTGGTAGAAATGTTGCTCATATCCACCTCTATTTCATCACTAAAGAAATCAGCATGTGTGTCTTTAAGTGGAGCGGTATTAACTGCTAGACTGGCAGTATTAATATTTAGACTGCCAATATTAATACTGGTAGTATTAATAGTTGGCCCAACATTATTCACATCATGAGCATTGTCTTTGGGCTTCTCTTGATTATCAATTCCACTTTCATCATCCTTCTTCTCAGCATCACTAGAAGGTTGTGGTTCATCATTGCTAGCATCCTTTGAGGAAGAATCAAATAGTGAACCATCTTTCTATAGTGGCATCAAAATGCAGTCTTGACTAGATCCTGTCTCCTTACTAGAGTGACTTGCATCAATGCTTTCTTTTGTACCTGCAGAATCATTAGAGTTTGTTCCTGCAACAACTGGCACATAATTCATTGATTCTGTTAGAACATCAATATCAAACAGCCACTTTGGTCCAACACTTGCAATAATAGGCTTATCCTCCAAGAACCTAACATGCAAGTTTTCTTCTACTTTCCTGGTTCTAATGTTGTATACCCTAAAAGCATTACTATTCAAAGAGTATCCAACAAAGAATCCATCATCAGACTTTCCATTAAACTTGCCTAAATGATCTAAGGTATTAAGAATGGTAACATGACACCCAAATGGTTTCATGAAGCTTAGAGAAGGTGTTCTACCTTTAAAAAGTTCATAAGGGTTCTTATTATGAGGCTTGACAACTAATACCCTATTCTGCACTTAGCAAGCAGTATTAACTACTTCAGCCCAAAATGTAGTTGGCAACTTAGAGTCAACTAACCATTGGGTTTCTAGCAGCTCATTTAGCTGTCTATTTCTCCTACTTAAACAACCACATTTTGTTGAGGAGTTCTAGCTACACTAAATTCCCTTCTAATACCTTTCATTGCACAAAAATCATTCATAACACTATTCTTGAACTCTGTTCCATTGTGACATCTGATTATCTTTACTTTCTTATCAACTAGGTTTTCTATCTGAGTTATAAAGTTCTTAAGAATACCACT
Organism: Tanacetum coccineum; assembly: GCA_026074375.1. Classification (NCBI taxonomy): domain Eukaryota; kingdom Viridiplantae; phylum Streptophyta; class Magnoliopsida; order Asterales; family Asteraceae; genus Tanacetum; species Tanacetum coccineum. The sequence continues at coordinate 29,020 of BQNB010052141.1, forward strand.
AGTTTCATCCTTAGATGCTAAAAAGAAAACCCAAGTAAATATGCTATAATCATCAGTGACAACTAAACAGTATTTCTTATTCATTAAACTGCTCACAAAAGTTGGACCAAACAAGTCCATTTGTAACATGAATAAAGGTTGAGAAATAGAGTTCTGAATCTTGGACTTACAAGAGGCTTTGTGTTGCTTTCCCTTAAGACAAGCAACAAAAGTTTGGTCATTTTCAAAATATTTTTTAGGTAACCTCTTGCAAGGTTATCCTTAACCACTTTATTAATATTTTTAAAATTTATATGACCTAGCCTCCTATGCCATAACATTGATTCATCAAGTGTGGCCTTTGCAACAAGACAAGTTAAACTCTTTTTAGGAACAATATTCTTCATATCAACACTGTACATGTTGTTCTTTCTAAGAACTTTAAGTAAAACCTGACTTTCATCAGCTAACTTAAAGCTAGGAGACAAAACAAAACATCCAGTGTCAGTAAAAAGAACATTGTTCTTTTTATTACACATCTGTGAAACACTAAAAAGGTTAAACTGTAACTCCTTGAGAAAGTACACATCCATAAAATCAAGTTTACCAGTTTTAAGAGTTCCAATACCAGTAATTTTTCCTCCTTTAGCTCCTCCCCCAAAGGTAACATATCCTCTATTAAATTCCTTGAAGTCTGAGAGATAGGACATGTTCTCTGTCATGTGCCTTGAGCATCCACTATCAACATAGCCTTGATCTTCTTGTTGTAGATGACCCTGCACATATAAATAAGGAAATTAGTTTCCTTTGGGGACCCAAGCCATCACTGACTTGGATCTGCCTCGTGCATCAGCATAATTATGTCTCTTGAAAGTAATTAATGCATTGTTAAGTTTGGTAGGTCTCCAAACCCAACACGTTGAGGCCTTAACAGCATTAACCTGATTTTCCCTGATAGCATTAACTACTGATGTATTTGTCCTAGCAGTATTAACTACTTTTAGTCTAGCAGTATAATAATTTCCATTAGCAGTATTAACTTTTTGGCTCAAATTTTTGTTAGTTAATGCTGTTTTTGTATAAAAGGGCCTCTTTACAGTTGATTGTGTTGATTTAGAAAAACATGACATTAGTCTAGCACTATAAACTATAGTTTTGGGATGAGTAGTATTAACTGGCCTAGCAGTATTAAGTGTCCTTAGGCCATTTTTCATTAAACTGCTCTTGGAACCATGTTCCTCTAAGCACTAGGATGAGCCTTTTGAGCAAAATAGTTGTAATTCACCCTTGTATTGTTATTGCCAGATACCATCCATTCCTTTTGATGGTAATTGCGGTTAGCATGCATATGGTCAAAACTTCCACAGACAAAACAAGCTTTAACGTACATCACAGAGTCACTTCCTAGTTGTTGGGACTTAAGATTGTTCTAGTTTCTTTGATTTCCCCTAGGACCTTATGATTTGTACATTTCAGCATACTTAACTGGTTTCCTAACTGGGTTTTCTTGTTGTCTAACAAATTCTATCTTAGTAGGAAAAAACAGTTTTCTTTTCAAACTTATCAACATCTGACACCAACTCCTTAACCAATGGGGCATCAAGAGATTTCCTAACCTCATTAGAAATATCTTTACTAACACTCTTACTAATCTTAGGTCCATAGCCTTCAAACTCAGGCTGTTGAAACTCCTCTAGACCAGAGTTGGACAAATCAAGGTCTAAGGGTGAAAATAACCTTATAGGGGGAGGTGGAACTGCATTATAGCTTACAAACCCTACACCTTTTCTACTTTTATCAGTTATCTGACTCCCTATTAATTTATCTAGACTCTTAGAAGCAGTATCAAATTTTTTAATTTTAAGCTGATTGCTTTCTTTTTCTTGCATAAGTTTTTCTAATTCACTATTAAGCTCACTAATTTCTGAGTCTTTATATGAGATATCTCTTTTTAGAACAGCAATTTGCTCACAAAATATAACCTCATTCTTTTTGTAAAAGACAAGTTGTTCTTCTACAGATGTTAACCCTCTTTTATAAGTAGCTAGATTAAACTCAGATTTGTTAAACTCTATTATTAAATCATCAAGTTGAGTTTTAAGAGTTTCAAAGCTTTTTAGACAAGTTATTGAACAAGTTTTATCATTATATACCCCAGAGCTTAAAAAAGATATAAGAGCCATGTTTGTAGGGACTTCATCATTTGCCATATAGCTCTAGTCAAAACCTACTCCATCAATAGCCAACATAGCTTTGGAAGAAGTTTCTTCCACATTTACAGTTCTTCTAGAGCTATCCTGATTCCAGTTCCTCCTGTCTTGGTTCCTAAGTCCTCTACTTACCCTAGCAAAGAGTCCCAACTTGTGACAGTTAAAACACTCCACATTGGATCTGTCATAGCTGTGTCACTCCCATTGATAGTGATCTTTTTATTAGTCTTTTGGAAAAACCTTCTTGTCCTCATGCTCAGCTATGCTAACTGCCACTTCAAATCCATTTCTTCTAAGTTATCTTCATGGATTTATTAAAGGTCCTCATGTAGATGTTAAGACTCGTTTGGTTGATTGGCCAAAAATGCATAAACAGTGACATCACTTAAGTTAGCAGTACTAACTTGAGTGCTAGCAGTGCTAACTTGAGTTCTGGCAGGACTAACTTGAATGTTAGTAGTATTAACTTCATAAGCAGTATTAACCTCATTAGTACTGCTAGGGGATGACACAAAAGCCATGTTCTGAGAACTTGAGCTTGAGCTTGAGTTTGCAGTTCCTTTAATCTCTTGTTCAACAATCTTGAAATTGTTGTAGAGATCATCAAAGCTCATTGTGTCTAGATCAGGTTTATTCATCCAGACAATAACATGAGTATTCCACTCAGAAGGTAAATTTCTTAAAAATTTCAAATTGAGATCTTCTTGTGAAATATTTTCACCCAAGATAGCCAACTGACTTACAATCTTCTAAAGCCTGTTAAAAATAGAGTCAAGAGACTCTGTGCTTGGAGCACTAAAGTTTTCATACATTTGCTTCAGAAGAGTCTTCTGAGTCTTCTTTGTGGCTTCATTACTACCAAATCTTGTATGTATAGCAGTAAACAAAGTCTTATCATCATTGTACTGATTAAATGTCAATAGATGTTCATTTGGAAGTGCCATCAGTAACATGCTTCTTGTCTTTACATCATTCTTCTTTTGAGCCTTTTCTTCAGTTGTTACAGGACCTGGTACTTATGTAGTTGAGGTACCTTCAGCATGTGTTGTTGTTCTAGCTACAGGTTTGAATGAGTTTTCATTCTCTATGACATCCCATAAAGCATGGTCTTGTACTAGAAAGTTTTGCTCAATCCTTAGCTTCCACATCTTATATTCACCCTGTTTAAGAAGGGGTAATTTTGTAGTAATATTGGTTTGAGTAGTTTCTAGATCCATCTCTTCTTTGTGAGTAAAGAGTTCTTCTAGATCAAAGTTTCAGAACACAAGCTCTGATACCACTTGTTGATACCAACTTAAGAACTATTCTTTAGCTTGTAATGAGTATGTTACCTTGGATAAATCTAAAATAATAATGGTAGAAACTTTGTGTGTATATTAAAGAGTATGCGGAGTCTACTCTTCAATACTTAGAAGAATTATGAATGTAACAGTAAATATGAATGAAAAAAAGATGTAACAAAAAGCTTCAATATTATTAAGATCAATAATACGAGTACTTTATCTAGTACTAGGGTTTACAACCTTGAAGCTATGAATATCTAAATCTTATAGGAATGTATGTCTAACAATATGCCCTAGGACCTCCTTTTATACACCAAGGAGTCCTACAATGCTTACAATACTTTCCTAAGATATCATGATCTTTTCTATAAACAAATGTAATCTCTTAAACAAATAAGATATACATATCTTTTTTACAAATAACTAATACTTAACTTCGTAAGTATTTTGGTTCTCCAATCAATCTTTATCTCTTCTTTGATAAGCTTTTGATCTCATTTCTGTCAGCATAAACCTCTCAGCAATTGTAATCACTCAGCAGTTGTAACTAAACACAAGCAGCATTAACTACTTAGAAGTTTACTCTAGCAGTACTAACATATACTAGTAGTACTAACTTTTATACTAGTAGTAGTAACTAGAAGTAGTAACTTTTATACTACCATTACTAACTACTTAGCATAATTTTCATAAGTATCACCAACAGTACTAAGTTATGCTTGACAACACTAATATATACCTGAGCATTAGTAACTCTAAGAATCATCTTAAAGTATTTTAATCCCAACAGTGTAAAGGTGTAACGAAACAAATATTTGGTGTAGCTCCTAAAGGATTGGCTCTACGGGTTGTTCTAGGGGTATCTTACCCTTAAAATGAGAGTAAACAAAGGGTTTATATGGGGGTTTGTTGGGATTCTTGATTTGATGAGACAAAATAAATAAAAGAATGAAACAAAAGGATCAGAATCGTCATTAAAGAATTCTACAAGCTGGTGGAGAATTATGGAAGATTTAGTCAAAGATATCAAAAGATGAAGATTTTGGAAGATCTCCTTAATAAAGATAAAGATTCAGAAGATAAACTTAAATGTTTAAAAGATTTATTATGCTTATTCCTTTGTAAAACCTAATATCTCTAGTATATAAAGAGATATAGGTCGTATGGTTTAATATACACAAAAAGAAAACGTGTGTGTATTCCAGGTGTAAGATGTAGACGCTATATGTAGTGTTTAGCCTCAAGGTCAAGGTAACTTGATCCTGTTATAGTTCATTGATGCAACCGTATTATTCTGATCAAATAATGTTGGGGCTTGGAATGTTTGGTAAAACCTTGTTCATAACATTGTTCTTTATGTTTTAATTCCGCTGTGCAAAATATGTTATCAATGTTATTAATCCTAGATGAGGTCTAAACAATCTCGAGCTATAAACGATCCAAGAACTATCATGTGTTTTAGTTCTATCAGGTGGTATCAGAGCCTCGTGGGTCATGATGTCTAGGATTACAAGGTTTATTGAAGTCGAATCTATGATGAAAAGAAGAAAATACAATGGTTCGAGGTGTTTCTGGTTCCTTTGGTACAAAGACGATGATGGTGGATATTAGGGTTTTTCAGCAACCCTAATTCGATATAACAAGAAGTTTGTTCACAATTGTTGTTGATTGGTTCGTGACAACAAGATGGTTGCTGATTGTGGTTCTTGGTTACATAATTCAAGAGTTCTTTGGAACTTATTCTATGAAAAGAATCATTAGCAGTTGATGAGAATGATGAATTAGTGACAGCCTAGTAACAGCTTTGTGACACTAAAAAGTGTCGTCTGGATACTTAAACAGTGGTTATATGTTTTGTACTGATCGTTGGTGGTTACTACTGCCACGAGACACAGTACTGCTGGTGATCGTAAATATTGGTGCTTTACTAACGCTAAAAAGTGTCTCAAAAGGTATGGGAGGAAGGAGCACTTTATACTGCCAATACAAGTTAGTACTGCTCGCGTTGATGTTTCTACTTCCAAAGGTAATTTAGTACTGCTTGTATACTTCGTTACTGCTGTGAAGATTTTGGAGAGTGATTAGTTTCTGGAAGGAGCAGTTTGTAGTTATGATTTTTGTATGGAATATGTTTAGTGCTGTCAAGGTATGTTAATGCTACTCGTTATGTTTATGGTGTTCATTGGTTAGTACAGTTGGTTCGTGAGTATGTGCAACATTTGTACTGCCAGTTGTATATTTATACTGCCAAAAGAAAAGTTAATACTGCTAGCCTTCTTTTGGAGACAGTTTATGCTGCTAGCATTATACTATGATACTTAGTGATGTCATTGATAATTTTATGCGTTCCTGTTGCCAAAGAAAATTCATGGAAATAGTTAAAAGTAGTACGTTTGCACATGTGAAAAGGGAGCAGCTTCATGAGTGTTTTAACCGTCATAGGGTAGTTTAAGCAGTTACTACTGTTTGGCTTAAAGTAGTTCCTACTGCTCGGATTAAAAGATACTACTACTTTGTGCTGCTCGTTTAAGGGGAAGTTCCAGTATTCTTGGATTCAAAGGCATGATTAATACTAGCAGGTTATGGTTTGATACAACAAGAATAAGTTTTAGATGAGATTAATACTGTTGTATTAATACTGGTGGTTAAAAAAAGGTTATACTGCTTGTTTATAGTTTGTACTGCCAGTTATGCCCGATATTAGATGGAACGTATGATTGGGATCTCAGACAACACACAGAAGGAAGTTTTTGGATTTGATTTACATGTTCTTAACAGATTTAAAGGCTCGTATTCATTGATTTAATTGGTTACAAAGAGGATTAATTATCACCTATTTGACGACGAAGTGGAATTACTCGGGTACGTATTTTATCATATCTTAAACGGCTCACAATGTTTAAAGATAACTTGTTTGTGTTTTCAATGTTTTTACGAAGACTTGTCAAAATCTAGCAAAGGTGTGTGATTTACAAGCTTATGGCACTCAATGCTCACATTTGCTATCACTTTGGTTATGTGTCTCATAGAAGATGAGGATTTTCGTCAAGAGATTGCGGTCTACTTATATTTCACAGATTTATTTATAAGTTCAAAGTCACGTGGATAGTACAAGATATAAGACACAAGTTTGGGTTATTCTACTTCAACATCAAGTTCGTTATACTTAGTTTTCTTCATCAGTAATCATTACAAAAAGCCTACAAAATTTGAAGATTCAAGAGATGGTTAACATATGGGTTTCAGGGGAAGCTTATTGCCAAAATGTTTAACCATCCGGTTATGTTCATGCACCACTTGAGGTGCAAGGTTTTATTACTACTGCTAGTTGTTTATTACTACTGCTACTTTAAGTTTCTACTGTCTTAAATTCATTATTCTTATTATGCATCATGGAGGGTAATTTGAGACATTAGAAGGCTGGATAAGTAGTGTGATATATGGTTTGTAGTTGTAAAGATTCAAGTTGCTTATCTTCACAAGACCCCTATTGGATTATGACATAAAGGGGAAGAAGATTACAGAGATAGGATTTGCAGCTTATTATGTGTGGTGATATGAGCAGGTTATAAAGGAAATCTAATTAATGAGGAGTTTGTTTCATTCAGGGAGATCCATGATCTCAACTTCAGGGGAAGCTTTGGCTTTATGATGAAGTTCGTACATGACTTTGTTTGTTTTGTCATCATCAAATAGGGGAAGATTGTTGGGATTCTTGATTTGATGAGACAAAATAAATAAAAGAATGAAACAAAAGGATCAGAATCATCATTAAAGAATTCTACAAGCTAGTGGAGAATTATGGAAGATTTAGTCAAATATATCAAAAGATGAAGATTTTGGAAGATCTCCTTAATAAAGATAAAGATTCAGAAGATAAACTTAAATGTTTAAAAGATTTATTATGCTTATTCCTTTGTAAAACCTAATATCTCTAGTATATAAAGAGATATAGGTCATATGGTTTAATATACACAAAAAGAAAACGTGTGTGTATGTATTCCAGGCGTAAGATGTAGACGCCATATGTAGTGTTTAGCCTTAAAGTCAAGGTAACTTGATCCTGTTACAGTTCATTAATGTAACCGTATTATTTAGATCAAATAGTATTGGGGCTTGGAATGTTTGGTAAAACCTTGTTCATAACATTGTTCTTTATGTTTTAATTCCATTGTCCAAAATATGTTATCAATGTTATTAATCCTAGATGAGGTCTAAACAACCTCGAGCTATAAACGATCCAAGAACTATCATGTGTTTTAGTTCTATCAGGGTTAACTAACTAGTGTAGTTAGTTAATAAGCAACATGTAAAGGCAATTTGGGTGTAATCCTAAAAATTTGCCAATTTAAACAAGTTACTCTAATTAAATCCATAATACTCATCACTGCGGTCTCCAATAGATATACCAAGCCAAGTTTTAAAGTCTACTACATCACCGACACACTCATATTTTGTAGAATTTGGGTAAACATTTGGAAACGGATAAGGTTAAATCCTCACAATATCTATCAAGGGTTATTGTGTGCGGTTATGTAACATGTAATTTCACAAAAGTATGCTTTAATTTTTTTTTAAATTTGAGCATAATTTAAGCATTTTACTATGAAAATTAGGACAAGTAAACATTCTAATTCCATCCCCCCACTTGAATTATACAACGTCCTCGTTGCATAGATAAAATATTTAATACGGGAATTAAAAAGAATTAGAATGAGAAACTCCCCTGATATTTTGCTCGGTAGATTCTCCATGTTGAGTTTATTAGCAAGATAGTGTTGAACAGCCGCCTTGAAGTTTCAAGACTCCAACACTTTAAGATATCCATATTTGTAAATTCTCCACTAATATCCGTTGATATTTCTTTGCTTCAAGGTCCTGTATAAAACATAGGAAAAACATGTGCATTCCTATCTTGGTACCTACGGTTAATTTAAACTTAACTAAACAAGCTAAATACGGGTTAGTCTGGTGAATATGCCGTATCATGTGAATGAATACGCCGTATTGCAATAACTGACAATAATGTTTTTAAAGTGCATAAAAAGTAAAGACTGATAACGTCCAGACAATCAATACGCCGTATGGTATGGAGCGGATACGCCGTATTGACATTTGGGAAGACAGACTCGATAAAATAACATTTTGGGTTGTCTCTCGGGAAGCACTTTTGTTTACAGTGAAGTATTTAAGTTAGACTTTTCTTTAGCTTCTCTTTATGTGAAATCATCTCTCTCTTCTCCATTCTGCATTTTGGTGTAAATATCCTGCTTGGTTCCGTAACATATTCATGAACTATGGTGCTGAACTTACTGCCAGGCTTGATTCTATCATACACAAACAAATCAAAACATCACATCATGATATATGCAAAAAAATATGAGAACCTGTTTAATAGTTAGATACATCACGATATGTATAATAATAAATGTACAAATAGATATAAACAAAAGATAAGGATAGGAGGGATCATGGGTCTGGCTGCTGCTGGTCCTGTAGTGCTGCGGAGGTGCTAGCACCTTCAGTCCTGCTTCTTACGCACCTCGTGTACTCTCTCGGTGTCTCAGAATAGCTCGTGTATGTGACACCTGCCCTGTCCATCATCCGTGCGAGGCTAGTGGTAATCCATGTACAGAATCTAGAAAAATCGTGAGCCATCGCACTAATCACCTCACGCTGCTCAGCTAACGTCCCATGTATCTCATGCACGTCCTCCTTTAATATGGCCATCCTCTGTGGCATAGTCCTGGTAGCAGCTGGTGGTGGTGGTGGTGCCTGTACGGGTGTCAGATCATCCTGTCTACCCTCATCAATAACTGGGGCATCCTGAGCCACTCCAGGGGCACCAGCCGCAGCATCGGGCTGCCTCTCTGGTCCCATGGCCACCTAAGCCCAAGTATCATCTAGCTGCTCGTAAATCTGCAGTCTCACTAACTCGGCCATATTAATAATCGGAAGCTCAGGGGCAATAACTGTCAATCCTCTAAGTATCTCCGCAGTCAAGAGTCTAAAATGCTTAGCCAATCGAGCCACAAACTGTCCACCAGAGATATGATCCTCGCTCTTCATCCCAGCAGCAAACAACCTCAAGTATCTAGCCAATAAATAAGTGACGTTGACCGAGTCAACGTCCATCCCTCTCAAGTAAAATAAACCAGTCAAGGTCACCTTCTCAAGTGCTTGACTCCTCCCAGCAATACTACAAGCAATCAACCTATGGCATAGCCTAAGAATCGGATCCTAAATCGCAGTGTAAGATGGGGTTGTGCCAAGGAAATCTCCAACAGATGAGATCCCTATCTAATAATCCCTCAGATCCCCCTTGTCGGGGATCTACCTTGCACTATCGGCCCAGTAAGTACCGAATCCAGATGTCTGCATCTCCTCATCAGTGTGTAATCTGAAGGCTAAAATAATCTGCCTTTAGCACATGCGCCTCCTAGCTCCACCCAACTAAAACTGTAGAGCTCTAGGCATATCTAAATCAAGTATAGCCTAACCAAACCTAAATGTACTAAAAAAACTACAAAATAAGCTCGTGTACCAACGACCCCCTGATATCAAATAGCCGCCTCCAGGCCTGGCTAGTAAACAAAGTCATTCCCTAAGCATCTATGTGCTCTATCAGCATCCTAGCACTCAATCCCTATCAAATCTGGTAATCCCCTGAAATCAAATACATGAACCTTGTGCACCTCCCTTTGGTAAATCCTAGCCAACCTCGACTCAAAATCTACTGTATCTGTATCTGAGTACTGTAACCCCTCATACCTAAGAAATGGGTGTCGCTGCTCACGCGGTGGAAGAGCCATATCTATAAAATCAACAAGAATAACACCAAGATTATAGAAATTTAAATGTTCTGTTCTGAGGGTGGATACGGCATATTCATAAATGGATACGTCGTATAGGGATCAATATGGTCAATACGTCGTATAAATGTTAGTCAATACGGCGTATGGGTTTTAAAATTCAGGATCCCATTTAAGTCAATACCCCGTATTCATGTGAGGGGATACGCCGTATTGATTTGCAATATGAAAACAAAAAAGAGGTTCCCCTGTTTACCTATTTTGACCCAATTAAAATTTCACAAAACTTCCAAGTCCTATTCAGGGGGAGGGGGGGTAAAATAGGATCTAAACATAAGGCATATCTCCTAACTTCATAAACCAAACCCTAACCCTAATTAAATTTGATCAAATCAAATCAAAAAGAAGAAAAGGGTAAAATACATTACCTAAGGATTGAGATGAAGGAGGGAACGAATTCGTGATCAAATCTCAAACAATCTCCAAGAATAATGCATAGTAAAAAATTGTGTGTGGGGGAGTGAAAATTTGTGGTAAAACTCAATCCGGCCTATCAGAGGGGTTTATATACCCAAACTCAATACGTCATATCGTGGTTTGATTAATACGCCGTATTGGCAAATTTTCCTCAAGATTTAACAAAGTAAAGAAAATGTACCTTGGCCTCTGCAACATCCTCGTATAAACACCATCCTTATAATACCATTTAGGGTCGAACGGAATGCCAAATGGCACATACAAATTCATAATGAGATAGAATAGCATTCTGTAATAATTCCAAATCATGATTTTTACTTTTAAGTTCATGACAAAACTTCTGATTCTAAAAGTTTTAGTGATTTTATCGTGACTTGTTTCAGGAAACATATTTGACCCATGTGTAATTTCATTACCCTCCGAAGACAGTATTATATCGATATCATTATCATCATTGTCTTTTTCTGACTTTTAATCGTCGGAATGAATAATGTTGAAAGGGAATAGATCATTAAAGTACAAAACATTTTGTTCCTCTTCCTTATATTCAGACAATGATGTTTCATTATTTAAATCAAATTCATCGATATGTTGAGGGTTATAAATCAGTTTAATTAATAAATCTGATTTAGACGTTTGAGCATCATTGTAAACAATGGCAGCGAATTTATTCTCAAAATCATTAAAGAAGTCTAAATCATCAAAACAACTGATAGCAGGATCATGTGATAGAAGTGAAGGCATGACTTTTTCATTATTGTTTTTAATGTTAAAAACATTAATATAAAATAAAAATTAAGATTAGTTTTCACTCCCCGGCAACGGCGCTAAAAACTTGATGTGTCGTTGTGTGA
>BQNB010052142.1:0-37959 GCA_026074375.1 Tanacetum coccineum
CACTAGCAAAAATCTAAACAACAAAACAACACGTGTTACACGCTACTAAGCCAAAAGCTTAAGCACATGTAACAATCATATGCTGGATGTCTAAGGTGTTTAATTACCCTCATGGGTCACCCCGACACCATGCCCCTCATTAACTAATTCGTTTACATACTTTTTCAAAGTTTAACAATTTACCTAAAAATGCAAAATCTTAGTGTCACATTACCATTTTCTAAACCACATCTACTGACCTTTATAAATTTTACCAAAAATCACAAGTTCAATATCATGAGTTTACTATCTCCATATCATGAGTTTACTATCTCCATTATTTTTTCACTAATTTATTTCCCCTCTTAAGTGCCCCAAATAAAATCAAACTTTTAACTACTCAGTTTCGGATCATATCGCACACTAAAAAGTTTGGACCTAAAAACCATACTTAGACTCCAAAACAGAAGCTCTCCTTTGGGGGATTTTTAATAGACACATAGAAATAAATTCTTGTAGGTTGTCTAATCCTAATTCAAATTTTAAGTGGGGGTTTTACACCTCATAATCTGACCTAAATCTGACCCGAAATTACTACTTTGATAACTTTTCTTGTAACCAATATTTGAATGACTTCCCGACCTTAAAAACTTTTGAGGCCGGATATTCTAAAAACTAGACTCTCTAAGCTACATCATAGGCATCGGAATCACATCAATTCATGCTTCTAACCTCTAGATATTCACGAAACAACACAACCCTAAATTCTGCTCAAACCTAAATCTGCCAAACCTAAATCAAGTACTAAACCGCATTCTAAACCTAACGAATACATCATCATGCTTATAATAATCACCTCCCAAATCAATAATAACAGTTTAATTATATTAATTTACAGATGATATAAAACCCTAATTATCCATGCATAATAATTGTTACATGATTTAAAGAAAACCAAACAAAAACTTAATTGAAACATACCTAAACCTTGATTCTTGAATCACTTAATCATCAACTCGTTCTTGATTAAAAAAAACTTTTTTTTTCTTCTCTTGGAGGTTCGGTCGATCACATGGAAAAAGAGGAGAGAAAAAGTGATTTAGGAATTTATTTATCTTATATTTATACTACCTAGAATCCTAATTGTAATCAGATTTGTTTCTTTTTTGTTTCTTTTTTTTCTTTAAACCGATCCAATCACCTCCCTTTTTAATTAATTAATTTTTTATATATTTTTCTATACAAATTCGTATTTACTATCATTATTAAAAAAAATTATCTTTTAATTATATTATAATTACCTTCAATACCTTAAGTTTTTATAAAAACCTAAGCTAATTTGGTAAACCATTTTGCTTATAAACTACTTTCTAAAAATAACTTTTCATTTCCAAATTCACTTTCTATATATGGAAAGTTTACTACCAACTTCCATATTTCAACCACATTATTTACCTTTCTTCATATCACACGACTCTAATAAACGCTTAATTCCTTAAACAAAGTATTGACGAAGCCAATGCATGCATACGTCTTTCATATCCATTATCTCCACACGTGAATGAATGGAATACTTAACACCAAACTCAAACACACTCAAAATTAGATGCCCATACACCTCAAAATGATATCAAGCACATAATTAACTCACTTAGCCCACATAAATTCACATAGCACAACACTTACACACATAAAAATGAACTCTTAGCCATTTCTAAAGGTTTAAACTAACATGCTCAAATCACGGTTGTCACATTTATCGACCCTCTTAAGGAATTCTCGTTCCCCCGAGATTAACAGCCGAATTCAACAGCACGATCAACAAATAACTGAGGATACTTAGACTTCATATGGTCTTCGCGCTCCCAAGTGAACTCGGGACCACGCTTTGAATTCCAATGAACTTTCACAAGTGGTATCTTACTACCTTCCAGGACTTCAAATTCCTAATCTCACGGCCCATAATCTCTACGAGTTCCTCAACAAAACGTAAAGTCTTGTCAATTTTGATTTCATTCAACGGCACATGCAAATTAGCATCCGCCAAACACTTCTTCAAATTTGACACGTGGAATGTGTCATGCACACTACTCAACTCCTCGGGCAATCTTAACCGATAAGCTACGGGGCCGATCCTTTCAAGGATCTCGAATGGTCCTATGTATCTGGGTGCCAACTTACCCTTCTTTCAAAAACGCACTACGCCCTTCCAAGGCGACACCTTCAATAGTACTCTATCACCCACCTCAAACTCTAACGGTTTACGTCTCTTATCCGCATAGCTCTTTTGACGATCTCTTGCCGCTTTGAGCTTTTCTTTTATCAATACTACCTTATATGTCGTATCTAGTACTAACTCAGGCCCAGTCAAACTACTCTCTCCAATCTCTGCCCATAGAACAGGCGACCTACATTTCATTCCATACAAAGCTTCAAAAGACAACAGAAGACACAAATGCTCGAATGATAACTACAATCAAAAATCAATAACACATGCCCTCCATTATACTTCCCACAGTCGAATCATACGTTCACCTTGTCCATCCCTTGAGATGCTATGCCGTACTTCAAATCCAATCGTGTCTCTAACATTTTCTGCAACTCTGCCAACAACCACAAGGTAAATCATCCATCTCAATCTAAGTTGATCATCACCAGAATTCCATTCCTTGCTATTATCTCATCAATATAAATCATTACCAACTTCACATATTGAAATCTTCTTATATTGCTAGAAATTGAGCTAACTTGGTCAGTCTATCGACCATCACCCAAATCACATCATACTCACTACTTTGACCTTAGAAATTTAGTGATAAAATCCATGGTGATCCTATCTCATTCATGCAAGAATCTCAGCTGTTGCAATAGCATAGCAAAAAGTCTTTGACATGTAGCCTTCACCCTCTTAACCAAGTTCGCAATTTCTAACCAAGATAGCTATATCCTTCCTCTATCATGCCAACAATACATGTCTCCAAGGTTGTAGTATGTCTTATCCGCTCCCGGATGTACCAACTACCTTGATGTATGGGCCTCATCCATTTCACTTCCTACCAATGGAACCTAAATACGATCCATAAAATACAAACTCTCGTCTTATTTCTATTCCATTTGTTGATCTAAACCATGTAGCCTTCTGCGAGGCGTTTTTTTCCCCTTGTTGAGACCCCTCTCTTTGGTCTGCCAATATCATTCCTCTTACTCCCATACGAATGTCAAGCCCATCGCTCGAACACGGCTAGTTTGCACTCGTATCCTTCCGATGGTAGCGAATTTCATACTCATACTCACTATACAATTTAGTCCATAAAGTACTAACCATTCATTAACTGCCGTCTTTTCCATTTGTTTTGGTCCAGTCAACGCAGCATTTTCCCTGCCTGGCGCGTTCTTCTACCTTGGACGTCTCACAAACATGGCGTAGCCAATATCTTGTCTTGACATTTGACTGATTATCATGAACATTGCTCTTACTCCCTTTAGTTTCACTCCATCTTTTCTACTCAAACGCATCAACCACTACATTTGATTTTATCGAAGCGTCACAATAAATATCTTCAAGTCGATGAAAGCCCTTTCTCCAGTTCTGCGCCCCACGCATACTTCTTATTCCAAGTTAGGGAATAAGGGGGTTTAAAACATCTTAGAAAAGTTTGCGATAAAAACGTAGGTAAGTAACCTGCAATCCTAAGAATAATAATATCTCGTTGGTGTCGTAGTACTACAATCTCCAATGCTTCACTGCCTCACACTAGTAAAACCTTAGCATACAACTTCTCCTTCCTCAGTAACTCCAAACACAACTTCAAATGAACTTCATCTTCCTCTTCTTAACAAATGACACTGGTGGCTCCTAACGAAAATGACAAGGTCGTTATGAAACCTTGTCTTTCAACTCTCGCAGTTGTCAAATAATTCCTTGCAATTTCAATGGGTGCTAGAACGATATGAACTTTGCGACTGCTCGCTCCCATGAACCAAATCTAATGCGGAATTCAATTTGACGTACGTGTGGTTATCGACAAATCTTTCAAAAGCACAATCAATAAATCTCCGTACGAACGGAATATCACTCAATTTTGGTTCATCTACCTTTGGTGTTCAATAGGTTTTCACGACAATACCTTGAGTACGTTCACCATGAACCCCTTAAATAATACCCATCACCTTTTGTGTTTTACCCTTGGAGTGTGATAAGCCCAATTTCTTGGGGGTAGGTATGGGGAGTACCCAATGGAAGTCTAACCCCACCTTCCAAGACATAATAATCACAAACTTCCTCTTGGACAACCAGTCCATTCTCACAATCACATCAAAGCTTCCACGATTCAACGATATCAACGAACTCCAAGGGTTACAACAATCGAATAGGATAACAAAATCCGAATATCGAGTCAAAGGCTAGAATGCATATAGGAGATTCCACATATGCAAGTAGACGTGGGTCAAATGACATAAGAATCCTTTGAAAAAAAATACGTATATGCACCGAGTGAAAACGCAACAAAAGAAAACCAACAAGCGTACCACGACAAATGAACACATAAAAAAATCAATACTAAAGACGGAAATTCTTATACCAATTATCGACTTTACTCGAAAGACCAAATTAAATAATGTTTTTATAAAAATCGATTTAAATTAAGAAAGTCACTTTAAGTATAAAAATCATTTTAAATAATAATGAAATTGTCTTAAATGTAATCTTTGAAAAATTCATTCTGGTTGTCATAAAAATCTAGAGATGGTTATCTAATGGTGTATCGTACCTTACCACTATGAATCACTTTAAACCAGCTTTTTATAATAAAATAAAATTTATTTAACCACTCAACAATTTTCATATCCTATTTGCATAGACCATTTAAACATATTCTATTTACAAGGATCATTTTAAACACAGTTTTTCTCAAACACTAACACAATACTTCAAAAGGACTTTTATAATTAGACATCAATTATGAAATATGTTACTCAAACAAAAGACACCATAATACCAAAAGGGATCGTAAAACACCGTACAGACTCTAACACAATTCTATTGTTTGAAAACGAAAGAAAATACCAGGAACCATATACTCAAAATAAAATCAAACGAACTCGTACAAGAAAACTCTTGCAAGATGTTACGCACCCAAAAGAAAACGTAAGGTCTTATCCAAAATAACGATCAACAAAACAAACCTAAAAAACATCGATACTAATACGTCGCCAACGGGTTACGAACACCAAGGGATATACAAAGAAGGGAGAAATGATCCACACTAAATATTGTTAATGGGAACAATTAATGCTTAAAAGAAACCTTTGATACTTATACGAGTAATCAATGCAACGAAAGAACTAACAAAACGCGCCAAAATCTGACAGACAAGATTGCTCGAACCAACCAATATAACATCAAAACGTCGAATAGGAAAAATTGAGTATCCTTACTAACAAAGTACGATGAAGGGATGCTAAGCTTAGACTTAGGAAATCCAAACAAACAACCGAGCAAACAAGCAACCTCTATAATAGCAATACTAGGTATCCGCAAATACTAGATAGCAGGGAAACTTACTATCTATACAACTCAACTTAACATATCCTCCAATTAGGGTAAGTAGAATACTTCCTAAACCATACTACCATCCTTATCAAATACACATATCAATAAAAATACCATTTATACTATCATCTTACAACCAAACACAAATAAATGCAATCATGGTCACAAGTCTACGTGTGTGATGTTTTTATAATTATGTTGGCCACCATAAATTATAAGTGTCTCTTTCACCGTAATACTTACTTCCAAGATACACAGAGAATCATAAGTCACAATATAAGCACATATACCACATTGCACATCTTAAACCACTCCAACTTAACACATAAAGGATGCTCCATCAAATAACTATTTACTTATATCAAATTGAAAATCGAAACGACTACAGAAGGAAAGTCCTCGCAAACGACTTCCAAAATACAAATATCCCAAATAAATAACAATAATAACATGAACGAGGTAAAGCGGATAAACTTATGCTCGGAACTCGCTTGGGTTTGACTTTGCCTCCGCAAGAATCACCCAACTCCGCGGGTCCAGCCCTATTACGCACATCCGACAAACGATCAACTATCCTATCTCCTTCGGTTCCACAAGAGGCTCCTTATAACGCTTAAGTCCAGTTGGGAAAACGGTTCCCCAACGAGACTTCTTACGGGTGGGGGAAAACATAACTAAAATACTAAGAAAGTAATACATATCATATCAGATAGTGGTAGGCAAAATAACTAAAATGACAACTTAGCAAAATATAAAATATATAAGCTATGCAAAAAATAGAGGGGAAGCATAGCAGTTATAGCATTAAACACTTAAGCCCTAAATGCATCTACATAAAGGACCCCTAGGTTATAGTCTAGGCTCAACCACCTACTTCTCTATAACCAAAGGCTCTGATACCAATCTGTCACACCCCGCCAAGGCGGAAACACGAGGCGTAACATCATGGATATCATCACAACACAATGGTGTCAACAATAGAGAATCACTAAATGCATAACTAAATATAAAAGACACAATGTGTCATGACAATACCGAAAAACAAAAGAAACCGCACGGCGTCTTGTATTAATGACAAAGGGTCTCATCAATACAAAGACATAAATGACTTACGAACCTAATAAAATCAAATAGCATTCAAAAGAATCCATGCAACAAACACGAACAAAACTCAGGAGCGAACTCCAAATGCATTCCTACGGTCTTTCTAGCCACTTCTTTTAGCCTTAACATCCTCATGATGCTCACCTGAAAATGATGCTTTAAAAAGTCAACACAATGGTTGGTGAGAGTTATAGGTTTAAGACACATAACAAAACCTTTCAAACAATTGCTGCGATTACTAAAACAATTCATAACAACCATACGTGTCCCTAGTCCCCCATGATACATCACTCACTCACAAAAGGGTCATGGTATCTCACTACCCTCCGTTCGGACACAAATGTTAGTAGGTGTTATTTCAAACCCTTCATTGAATTTGATATATTGAGAGTAAACATCACTCTTCAACCGAACTCACATACCTCAAAACGCCTCCAATTGAACACAAAGCCATGGTGCGTACCACATAAACGCCTCTAATTAAACACAAAGCCATGGAGCGTACCACATAAACGACTCCAATTGAACACAAAGCCATGGAGCGTACCACATAACATATAAACACATAATCATAGCAACTAAAATATTTAAACTCATAACATCATTTTCACCCCAAGAAAACATAAGAAAAAGGGGCTATGAAACTCACCTGATGCTAAAGCAATTCCCAAAATCCTCGCACACAGCTAAACAACAAAATAACACGTGTTACACGCTACTAAGCCAAAAGCTTAAGCACATGTAACAATCATATGATGGATGTCTAAGGTGTTTATTTACCCTCATGGGTCACCCCGACACCATGCCCAACATTTACCAATTCGTTTACACACTTTTTCAGTGTTCAACAATTTACCCTTAAACACAGAATTTTAGTGTCACTTTACTATTTTCTAAACCACACCTACTGACCTTTATAAATTTTACCAAAAATCACAGGTTCAATATCATGAGTTTATTATCTCCATGACTTTTTCACTAATTTATTTCCCCTCTTAAGTGCCCCAAATAAAATCAAACTTTTAACTACTCAGTTTCGGATCTGAACGAACACTAAAAAGTTTGGACCTAAAAACCATACTTAGAACTTTCCAAATAAAGCTCATCCTTTGGGGGATTTTTTTAAAAGACACACAGAACTAAACTCCTGTAGTTGGCTAATCTAATTCAAATTTTAAGTGGGAGGTTTTTAACACCCTCGTAATCTGACCTAAAACTGACCCGGAAATTACTAGCTACTTTGATAACTTTTCTGTAACCACATTTGCATGACTTCCCACCTTAAAAACACTTTGAGGCCGATATTCTGAAACTAGACTCTCTAAGCTACATCATAGGCATCGGAATCACATCAATTCATGCATCTAACCTCTAGATATTCACGAAACAACACAACCCTAAATTCTGCTCAAACCTAAATCAAGTTCTAACGCTCTGTAACACCCCCAAAATCACAACAACGCAGCGGAATACCACTTGGGGTGCTACTTCATAGTTCATACACACAAGTTACAGAAAACGACCTCAAAAGAGACGTTTAATAAAATGTCACATTCGATTTAAAATTTTCAGAGTAAATTCAGGTCCCAATAATTTGCTTTTAACAAAAATTACAAGAGTTCAAACATGACTCATTTGTATATTTAAAGAAAACAATTATCGAATGTGAAGAAAACCAAGTCCTTAAAGTTTTGATATCCACGCGACTCGAATGCTCCCAATGCTCAGCTAGCAAGATAATAACCTGAGAAAATACATGCAAAAACGTCAACAATAATGTTGGTGAATTCATAGGTTTAAGTAAAAGCAGTATTGAAATAAATCAAGTAATATTCCAGTAAGAAAAGTGGCGTACAACATTTCAAAGTATTATTTCTGAAATCCAAGTAGTGGTTCAGTAAATCAAGTAGTATTTAAAAGTGGACCACAAGACTTAAGTAATGGTGGACTAAGTACGTATTCCGAAGTCCAAAACAAGTAATGTAGACAAGAGAAACAAATTCACCAAGTCTAAGTATATATTATTGCACTAAGCTCATGACACCGAAACCTTAACGTCTGCCCTTAAGTATATAGAATGCATGCCAAAACATTCTAGAATTTTCAACATGTTAAATGCACCACGATCAACTTGTGACCCAAAAGTAAGGTGGGGATTGTCAGTCCCGATAGATCTACCCACAACATTCGCGCTTACTACACTAGTAATTTAACGGTTCATGATAGGAAAAAGGGACTTAATTGGCATTGAGGTAACTTAGGCAATAATATTCAAGCAACAGTCTGGATAGCATACAATTTTGAAAGTACTTGTGTCCAAAGGTAAAGCAAGCATAGCAAATCAAGCTTTAGTAAGTTCATAAGTAATCAACCATGTATTAAAAGTCAAGTAGTAAGCAAGTAAAAGCTTTAGTAAAAATAGTCATGTAACACTTAAGTAGTAGAAATCAATAACTTTGCTTAGTAAAACGTGCATGTATTCTCACCCCGAAAACAGTTTATGAAAAACCATTAAAAGAGAAAAGGTGGGGCTATGAACTCACCTTGATCACGACCACGATCAAGTAAACCGAATATATCATAAACGAATCAGCAACGATCTCGACCACGACCTATAATTATGTCGCTCGGTTACACTACGTATAACATACGATTAACGATGCGTACATCGTTTCGACGGAAACATATATATATTTATATATGCATACATACATATATGTGATGAGAAATCCACTTGCGCGTCCTAAATCTTAACACTTAGCATATTTTGTATACTATTTATCATTCAATTATAATTTGCATTACTTTATTGAAAACTTTCTATTTCCGGTAAGTTTCTATTTTTAGAAAGTTACTATTTTTGGAAAGTTGCCATTTTTAGTAAGTCTCGACCTTCGTTTATATTTATAACAATATTTATTTATCTCGTCGAGCCTTCGACGCCCAATAAGTTGTTAATTTTTATTAACGGTCAATATTAACTAAAAACTACTATTTTTATACTTTACGTTTTTATAATCGACCAACGGTCTTAAAAATAATTACTTATAATAGTATATTAATCGATGTCATTTTATTAATCGATATTATTTTTATAACACGTTAAGTATTATTAAAGTAATAGTAGACTTTTAACGTTTTACTCTTTAAATAGTATCAATTTATTTTCTAAGTCTAAACCCAACCAAACCGACCACTAGATCACGTTTCACGACAGGACGTAAAAGTGATTTTATGCGGGACGTCTTCCGAACAACTTTACAGTTTTAGTCGAGGACTTGAATCTCCGACGAAAAGACCAAAATACCTACGAGAAAACTGCTGAACTTTATATTTATATTACTAATGGCAGAAGTTTGACTTTCTTTATGACCTGTCCATATTACAATTTTCAACGACTTTGCAAAAGAGGTTTTATGTAAAACGTCATTCCGAACAAACTTTCGTGTTTCGCCGGAATAGCCGAAACGGACACGAAAAGTGCTCAAAACGTCAAAATTGCCGAATCTGTCAGATTTCATAAAACTCTAAAGTGACTTATCTTCTTAATAAAGAGTATATCTGCCGTTTTCCCTCTAGTTTCTTCGTTATTGGGAGTTAGAAGTCCCATTTAATATCAAAACGACCGCAAAAATATACTCTACAATATTTTTTAAACCAAAATCAGATTTTCGGAAATCTCGAAACCCGAATTGCCCATTAGTTTTTCTGCTCGAATTTTACTAGTTACAAACACGTCGAAACAAATTTTCGACCCAAACAACTCAGTCATCTAAAATAAAGTCCAATACAACATTAAATGACATAAAGATCCCGCTTTGATAATCAAATAAATATTATTTTAGACGCCGCAAGTTTCAATAGATTTTCATCACATATATAAAAATTAAATCATAATAAACATCGAAACAATGATTAAAATGAAAAAAGGAAGGCTCACAATATTATACAACAAGATCGGAAAAAAAAAGTTGTCGTGTTGCCCTCCTTTGAGTTTCACTAGCCTCGGCACACCCCACTCGAACCAAACCGAAAATCGAAAACTCGAACTTGTTTTGCATGTTGAATTTTTATTTCATGGATGATAAGTTTGTAACAACCTAAACAATACTGATATGGTGAAAAATAAATAATACCAAAATTGTTTTGTGGTGTGTTTTTGTTCGAAGAACCAAAAAAAAGAAGGAAAAGAAAATGTTTCCAACTTGTTCTTTGTTGATCTATAACATATTTGAGTATGTTGAGTAGGTTTTTAAGAAATCAAAACTTGAAAATAATATTTGTATTTGTGTGTGGGTTGGCTGCCGAGCAAAAAGGAAGAGAGCAAAGGAAATATGTGTTTACTTGTAAGAAAATGAATGAATATTGGAAGTATACACACACTAGTAATTATTGATATTCTTGGAACCAAAATTTTCAAATGTATGAGTTTGGAGAGGGCTATAACCGCAGCCTAATGCTATGGCAATGATCAAGTCTTTAAATTTTCTTTTTTCTTTTTATTTGATAAAATCTTGTGTAATTATTTAAATAAAAGAGTAGCTTGTACCCATTTTAAATAAAGCGCGAGCCTTAAACGCGAGCTTTGGCCAAGGTCGAGGAACAAAGACGATACGGTTAGCAAAAATAATATTTTTCGATCACAAAAAAAATAATAATAACAGACGCTACGTAAAAATTTTTACGATGCTCAAAACGATTAATGAGCGCGCGATTTAACGTCGACTCGCGAAACATCAAAAATAAAAATTATCAAATCTTTTTTTTTCAAAATTTTCATAATAAAATACGAAAATATCTATTATCGACAAATAAAATTTTAAAGTGTCGAGCAGCTAACTACTAAGCGGCCCGTTCACCGAAAGTCGTAAAAAATAATTTACACATCGGGTTTGCGAACGTCGTACAGCGTCCTAAAACTCGGTTGTTAAGTATCTACCCCTTAAATGGAGCGATCGTCCCGGCGCTCAATTCGTCTAAATCGTCTTCGGTTAAATTGTGAAGAGATGAGGATATAGACTAGTCATCGTCGAGGTCTCAAGCGGAAACTAAATCAGAAAATGTCAAAACATCAAATACATGCAACGTGCACAAGCGAACGGATTAAATGTCGCGAGTATCCTTAAAAGGAAAAAAATACATGACTCGAAGAAGAAGCCATTGGAAACGAGGAATTTAACAAGTCATCAATTCTTGGAAGCGATTAAGGGTTCATTACTATTAGCTTGAATCAATTTGCCGGGTCGATATAAATTCAGAAAAATTCATATAACAAATTATGAGTCGAAAGAAAGTTCAAGGCCAGAAAGAATGTTTCGAACGACAACAGGGGAAACGCTATGTCAATGACAAAAAACCCACATCATCACAATCGTCACTTACATAAAGAGGCGTCCCAATCCATGTAAGTGATGAATATGAGCTAAATGTTCGGTGATTTATAATTTCCTTATTCAAATGAAGAAGCGTCCTAATATCAATTTCAATAAGACGATATAAATCATGCCACTTAGGCATGGCCCGAGCACGAAACACAATTCAAAAATGCTACAACAAGTAATAAGGAGTGTCTTCTTGACGCATGATTCCCAAAATCATAACAAGTAACGGATGAGTAATATAAGACTTAGTCCAAACGTGTACAAAGTCAAGTGCCAAAATACGGCACGATCCTAGGTGATAAGATAAAATCGTACTCCCATCAACTGGAAGATTTCAGAACAATGGATTACAAACACAACATACGCAATTCAAAAGCATAAGAAGAATGTTCGGACTCGGAGTCGAACAATAAAATAACTAGTGGAATTGACAAAGTACACCGAATGTCAATATTATCAAAAATGAAATAAATAAAGTCACGTTAATGTCTTAGAGATCACCGCAGCTCTCATATAATATTGAAGTAAAAGAACTTATTTAAAGACATACCATAGTAACTTACGCACATATGTACGAGTATCAATAGTATAAAACAAGTATTGACGTTCGAAGGGAAAAAATAGAAAACATGAAGTACGACGATAGTCGGAATGGTCCATATAATAACTGACCGATATAAGTAAACAATATGAACGTCATAAGATTATGACGTATGAGAGCAAAATAATAACCAAGCATTAATATATTCATTAATTAATAAAATATCAATAAGCCGCAAAAAGGAGCAATATAGTAACTGGGAGCAGTGCGCAGCGGATATCGGACAATGTGAATGACTCTTAATTGTTTTTTTCGAAAACAGTTTAAAGTTTAGGTATTGAAAATGACCTAGTTACGCTATAACAAGTTCTCTGATACCACTCTGTGACACCCCCAAAAATCACAACGCAGCGGAATAACGCACTTTGGGGGAGCTACTTTCATGATTAATCAATAAAAGTCACAGTAAACATCTCTAAAAGACTTTGATCAAATGATCACAGTTCCAATTAAATAATCAGAGTAAATTTATGTCCCAAATATATTCTTTTTTAACAAACGTTACAAAGAGTTCAAACATTACTCATTGTGTAGTAAAGAAAAATGATTATCGAATGGTAAAAAACCGATTCTTTAAGTTTTTGATATCCACGCACGACTCAAATGCTCCAAATGCTCAGCTAAGCAATATAATAACCTGAGAAATACATGCAAAAATGTTCAACAAAATTTGGTGAAATTCAAAGGTTTAATTAAAGCAGTATAGAAAATAGTTCACGAAATATTTCAGTAAAAAAGTAGCGTATCAACATTTAGAAGAATTGTTATCGAAAATCCAAGTAATGTTTCAATAAATCAATTAATGATATCAATCATAGTGGACCACAGGTTATTAAAGAATCAGCCATCGACAGTAAAATTCAAAGTATAATTCCAACATAAACAATGGCATACTAATACAATTAAAATCTAGATTGCATTGAGCTCATGACACGAAGCCTTAACGTTAACACATACTTGTATGTAAATCAATTGCCACCATAACTAGTTATTAAATGCTTATACCTAACTTCTAAATACCAAATTGTCCGTTGACTGGTTCTTCGAAAGGATTCGATCCCAGACCCCCGTACAGGGGCAGTCAACCCAATAGATCTATTTATGTTGTACTAGCGCTCCACCCATTATAGGCAATTAACCTTTCATATGTGGAGGTCTTTGGCAATAACTACTCATTCAATTCTTCCTCATATATTTTGGGTTCATCATACACATTTAAATTATCTTGTGTCCAGTTGATAAAACAAGCATGTATCAAACATGTAGTAGAAATCGTGAGGTAAATAAGCAAAAACTTTAGTTAAAAAAAAAAAAAAAGAAAAACCCCATTCATGTAACGCTTATATAGTAACTCGATAAGTTATTCGGAAAACAAGCATGTATCAAACATGTATTAGAAATCATGTGGTATGCAACAAAATCTTTAGTAAAAACATATCATGAACGCTTATTAGTAGTAACCGATAAGTATTCGGTAAAACAAGCAATAGTATCAAACATGAATTAGAAAATCATGTGTAAGATAAGCAAAAGCTTTAGTAAAAACATTCATGTAACCTTATGTAGTAGTAACCGATAAGTTTATTCGGTAAAACAAGCATGTATCAAACAAGTATTCATAAATCATGTTGTAGGCAAGCAAAGCTTTAGTAAAAACATCATGTAAAACCTTATGTAGGTAGTAAACCGAGTAAGTTATTCGATAATACAAGCATTATCAAACATGTACTTAGAAATCCAATGTGGTAGATAAGCAAAAAGCATTAGTAAAAACATTCATGTAACGCTTTTATTAGTAACCGATAAGATTATTCTGATAAAATACAAGCATGTATACTCCACCCCAAAAATAGTTTAAGAAAACCATTTAAAAGAGAAAGGTGTGCTGTGATAACTCACCTTGATCAAAGTCGATAAAATCTAATGAAGAGCCTGTACGAGTATCCACAAACGGTATCACTACCTATAATTAGAGTCACATCGATATACTATATTGAAAAGTCATTCGACGATGCGTAATCGTTACAACTTAAAACAAATATATATAAATATATATATATAAATATATATTAAATATAAAATATATAAATATATAAATATATATATTAAATAGATATATATAAATATGCATGAAGAAATCCACTTGCGCGTCTTAAATCTTAACACTTTAGCATATTTCCTTAGACTATTTATACATTCCAATTAATAATTTGCATTACTTTATTGAAAACTTTCTATTATCCAGGTAATTTTCTATTTTAGAAAGTTATTATTTTGGAAAGTTATACATTTTTGTGGTAAGTCCTCGACAATCTTTTTATATTAAACAATATTTTATATATCTCACGAGCTTTCGAGAACGCCCAAATAAGTGATTAATATTTTATTAACGGTCTATTACGAAAAACTACTTATTGTTATAACTTACGTTTTTATAATCGAACAACGGTCTTAAAAATAATTACTTATGAATAGTAATTAAATCGATGTGTCATGTTTATTAATCGATATTATTTTTATAACACGTTAACGTTTATTAAAGTACTCGTTGACTTTTACGTTTTACTCTTTAAATAGTATATTTATTTTCTAAGTCTAACCCAACCAAAACGACCCACTAGATCACGTTTTCACGACTAGGACGTAAAAGAGATTTTATGCGGAACGTCGTTCCGAACAACTTTACAGTTTTAGTCGAGACTTGAATCTCGACGTAAAATGACCAAAATACCCTTACGAGAATCTGCTGAACTTTATATTTTTATTAATAATGCAGAAGTTTGACTTTCATTTTTGACCCGTCATATTACATTTTCAAACGACTATTGTGACCAAAAAGAGGTTTTATGTAAAACAGATCAATTCCGAACAACTTTCGTGTTCGCCGGAAGGCCGAAAACGGATGCGAAAGTGCTCAAAAACGTCAAATTGCCGAATCTGTCCAGAATTTAATAATCTCTAATAGTGGACTTATTTTTCTTATTAAAGTGATAAAACTCGTTTTCCCTCTAGTTACTTCTTATTGGGAAGTTATAAGACCCATTTTATATCAAAACGACCGCAAAAATATACTCTACAATATTTTGTAAACCAAAATCAGATTTTCGGAAATCTCGAAACCCGAATCGCCCATTCAGTTTTCTGCTCGAATTTTACTAGTTACAAAACACGTCGAAACAAATTTTCGACCCAAAAACTCATCTAAAATATATCCAATACAACTTATAAATGCATATAGATCCCGCTTGATAATCAAATACATATTATTTTAGACGCCGCAAGTTTCAATAGATTTCATCACATATATAAAAATTAAATCAATAAACGAAACAATCGAAACAATGAAACGGAAGGCACACAATGATTATACGAACAAGAAATCGGAAAACAAAAGTGTCGGGTTGCCCTCTTTGAGTTCTAGCCGCGGCACACCCCACTCGAACCAAACCGAATCGAAAACTCGAACCTTGTTGCATGTTAATTTTTATTTCATGGATGATAAATTTGTAACAACCTAAACAATACTTGATAGGTGGAAAAATCAAAAATACCAAAAGTGTTTGTGGTGGTGTTTTGTTCGAACCAAAAAAGAAGAAGGAATAGATTAATGTTCCAACTTGGTTCTTTGTTAATCTATATCATTTTTGAGTTATGTTGAGTGGGTTTTTAAGAAATCAAAACTTGAAAATAATGTTTGTATTTGTGTGTGGGTTGGCTGCCGAGCAAAAGGAAAGGAGCAAAAGAAATATTCATGTGTTTACTTGTAAGAAAATGCATGAATATTGGAAGTATACACACACTAGTAATCATTGATATTCTTGGAACCAAAATTTTCAAATGTATTGAGTGTTGGAAGTGGGGCAAAGCCGGCAGCCTACATGCTATTGCATGCAGTCTTTATATTTTTTTATCTTTTATTTGATAAAATCTTGTGTAATTATTTAAATAAATGTATGGTAAAAGGCGCGGAACAAATGAACTGTGGGATTAATTGCCAAGAGGCGGCAATTAACCTCGAAATTGGATATCTTTGCCGCACCTATGCAGTGCAATTGGGAAATATGAAGACGATAGTGGTTCAAGATGTTGCACATAAATAAAGAAAGGGGCACACGTTGATTGGCAAACTCAAAGAACCGTGTGTATACCCCCACCTTCCCCACGGGGAAATCCGCTATACTCGCATCCGCAGCCGGCACTACCGGGTGCAGTGCGGACGGGATGTATTTGGTAAAAACTCACGAAAGTTCCTCATCTGTTATTTCCGATGACAAATCAGTATAGGTGACACACCATGATTTGTGAAGCAAGGGGTTTGGGTACGCACGCGCTATTACCTGTATCTGCTCTTTGATGATTAATGGAAGCTTATAAATGGTGGGGGAAGTGTTTTTTTTTTACTGGGCCAATAACAGTGAAAATATCGGCGATCCTTTATAATATGGCAAGTTGTTACTGACACGTACGATCCGATGAGGAACAAGAGGTTCCCACATTGTCCTAATAGTTGTGGTCGGGGGTGCATGAGAATCTTCAAATGAAAGGATGGAATACATGACTCGAAGAAAAGCCATTGGAACGAAGAATTTAACAAGTCGTAAATTCTTGGAAGCGGTTAATGGTTCATTACTATTAGCTCATCAAGTTCGCGGCGGTCAATACACATTCGGAAAAACCCATATAACAAATCACGAGTCGAAAGAAGTTCATAGCCCAAAGAATGATTCATACGGACGAACACACGCTATGTCGGATACACATAAGCCCACTCATTCACAATTCGTCACTTACATAAAGAGGCGTCCCAATCCATATAAGTGATGAATTATGAACTTATGGTTCGGTGATTTATAATTTCCTTATTCAAATGAAGAAGCGTCCTAATTCATTTCAATAAGACGATTATAAATCATCCTACTTAGGCATGGCCGACACGAAACACAATATCAAAACAATGCTACAATAAGTGATAAGGAGTGTCTTCTTGACGGCATGATTCTTCAAAATCATAACAAGTAACGAGAGGAATAATAAGACGTTAGTCAAACGTGTTCCAAAGTCAAGTGCCAAAATACGGCACGATCCTAGGTGATAAGATAAAATCGTACTCCCATCAACTGGAAGATTTCAGAACAATGGATTACAAACACAACATACGCGATTCAAAAGCATAAGAATAGTGTTCGGACTCGGAGTCGAACAATAAAATAACTAGTGGAATTGACAAAGTACACCGAATGTCAATATTATCAAAAAGGAAATAAATAAAGTCACGTTAATGTTTCAGAGATCACCGCAACGCTCATATAATATTGAAGTAAAAGAACTTATTAAGACTTACCATAGTACTATGCACATATGTACGAGTATCTATATATAATACTAGTATTGACGTTCGAGGGAGAAAATAAGAAAACAGGAAGTACGCGATAGTCGGAGTGGTCAATATATAACTGACCGATATAAGGCAAACAGTATGACGTCATAAGATAGACGTATGAGAGCAAAATAATAACCAAGCATTATATATTCATTATTAATATAATATCAATAAGCATGCAAAAGGGAGCATATAAGTTACCTGGGAGCAAGTGCGCATGGATATCGGACAATGGTGAAAGACTCTTAAATTTTTTTGAAAAACGGTTATAGTCTAGGGTTTTGAAAACGACCTAGTTCGCTATAACGAGTGCTCTGATACCAATCTGTAACACCCCCATAAAATCACAACGCAGCGGAATACCACATTGGGGTGCTACTTCATAGTATAAAGTACAAGTTATAGAAAACGACTTCAAAAGAGACGTTTAATAAAATGTCACATTCGATTTAAACAAATCAGAGTAAATTTAGGTCCCAATAATTTCCTTTTCACCAAGTTAAAAGAGTTCAAACATGATTCAATGTATATTTTAAAGATAAATGATTATCGAATGTGAAGAAAACCGAGTCCTTTAAGTTTTGATATCCACGCGACTCAAATGCTCCCAATGCTCAGCTAGCAATATAATAACCTGAGAAAATACATGCAAAAATGTCAACAATAATGTTGGTGAATTCATAGGTTTAAGTAAAAGCAGTATTGAAATAGTTCAAGAAATATTTCTGTAAGAAAAGTAGCGTTACAACATTTAGAAGAATTGTTATCGAAATCCAAGTAATGTTTCAATAAATCAAGTAATTTCAATAGTGGACCACAAGGTTTAGAGATCAGCCAGCGAAAGTATTTCAAAGTATAATTCAACAGAATACATTGCAACGGAATACAAGGTATAAATCTTGCTTGCATTGCGTCATGAAACCGAAGCCTTTGACGTTTAACACATATCTTGTATGTAATTCATGTTGCCCCATAACTAGGTATTATTGCCTTATAACCTAACTTCTAAATGCATTAATTGTCGTTGGACTGGGTGTGCTCGAAAGGATTCGATTCATACCCCGGACAGGCTGACAAACCCAATAGATTATTTATTTGTACTAGGCTTACCATTATAGGCAATTTAACTAGTTATGATGTGGTCTTTGCATAACTACTCATGCCAATTGACCTACTTATTTGGGTTCCAATATCATAAAGTTATTGTGTATCAGTTTATAAACAATAGCAGCTGCCTGGTGTATAAAATGTATCTAGAAATCATGGGATTAGTTAAGCAAAACTTTAGTAAAAAACATTCATGTAACGCTTATGTAGTAGTAACGATAAGTTATTCGGTTAAAACAGCAGGTATTCAAACATGTATTAGAAATTATTGGTAGATAAGCAAAAGCTTTAGTTAAAAGCCTTCATGTACGCATTTTAGTAGTAACGATAGTTATTCGGTAAAACAAGCATGTATTCTCACCCCAAAAATAGTTTAAGAAAACCATTAAAATGAAAAGGTAGGGCTATGAACTCACCGTAAGTGGATGATCGAAGAGAAACCAACAATGAGAAGATGACTCCAAATATTAGTCGAGACCTATAGAGCAAGTCGCGACTTAGAATGATATATGATATCATTATAATAGAATAGTTAAACAATACTAGTTAAAGAATTCGAAACAGAAACAATATTGCACCAAGACTTAACCAAGGTATTTATACTCCAAAATATGACTCCTAATCTGGTCTTGTAGGTAATTAAACATCTACTAAGTTTCATATATTAATTTTTTTGTTTCGCTTATGCGTATCTATACGTTTTATGTCTCAACAAAAGACGTAAAACTCTACATTCTGATTTGACTAGTTTTCATGGATCCATATCTCCTAATCCGTAAAAGATATGAACATGGGGTTTTCATCCCTAGAAAGGTCCTTGAGTCTAGTTTACAGAACCTTAAGCCAATCAATCATACCATTTACCAATCCACAGGAAATGTATTTTTACTAACTATAACTCAAAACAGAATGTTAACTGAATTTTTACTATTTACGGTTTCGGCCATAAATCATATTCTATAATAGCTTTTACATTGAATCCAAAGAGAGGTGAAAGATTATAATATCTAGTGATTAACCATGTTTTAAAACCTCAACCCACTGTACAAAAACCTGGAGCAAAACAAGTTTCCCAACAGCAGCTCCAGATTTGCCCTTCTTATGTAAAAAGGTCATATCTCCCTCATCCGGAATCGATACAAAAGCGTCCAATTCGCCACATGTACCTAAGACCTATATCTATCCAACCATGTCTTTTGTTTACAGACCCTAAGCCAAAAGTTTTGATAAAATCCCACGTTTTCCTACTGATCTGGAAACAGTCCCTAATTCTACCCAAAATATTCACTGAATTTCTTGGTTTTGCCGTTTTAGTCATAAATCCTAAACTAAAATAGCAATGAATGTGAGGCCAAGTGCTGGAGCTTCTATAAGATGTATAGTATTGACCCAAGCTTTAAAACCTAAGCATTTGGTTCAAAAACCCTGACATTAACATGCTTCCTAATCCAATGTCCAGAATTGACCCATGGTCGTATTTTGACCATATCTCCCTCATACGGAGGAATTGGTTGAGCTTCCAACTCACCACATCAAGCCCTAAGAGTCTATTATCCAAATATCAAATAATATCAGTAGGCACAAGCCAAAAATTTTGAGAAAAAGGGTCGACAACCTGCTGTTATCAAAACAGTCCGCAAAATCTATTCCTAACTCCATCACAAACACTTTCAAATCATCAATTGATCCACCACAAGGCTACTAATCATCAAAGTACATCATCTAACACCTATTTTACATCACTTATCCCACTTAATCAAGATCAAACATAATCATGACTTGCATGTTCATAAAAACCAATAATCAAGGACATGCATTCCCTAGAAAATCAAAACAATAAAAGAGGGTTTAAGAAAAGTATTTTTAACTTACAATGGGATGGTTTATAGGATCAAACACAAACCCTAGGTGGGTAGGGTTTCTTGGCCGTGACCTCAAACAACCCAAACAATCAAAACCCTAACTTTTCTTGAGTCCAATCTTGCTTGTAATCACCTAGAATCGAATCATTAATGCTCCTGCATCTTTAATTCCAATCAATCTCTTAAAAACTCAAGATTCTTAAAAATTAATATTTTTACAAATCCATGAATGGTGAAATTAGTTATGGGGCAAGATTGAGGATAATTATATGAGTGTTTTGGAGTAATAAGGGAGTGATTTAGTGGATTTTTGATGGTGATGATGGGGTTTTTGGTGGTTACTGTGTCGAACCATAGAGAAGGAGAGGGAAAAGATTGAGTTTGTCTGTGTTGTTTATGAGGGTGTTGGGTCGACTTATAGCTAGAAAAGGGGAAGAGTGGGCCTTTGTTATGTTATTGCTAAGAGATTTTAGGCTAAAAAAATGTATCTTAAGTGGTGTGGGTTGGGCTGCCGAACCACAAAGAAAAGGGGAGAGGGGGTTTTGGGCTTATTACTTGCTAACTTATATAATTAAAGGTCTCGGGTCCAATAACTAACTTAGCTTGCTAGTTTTTATAAAAACACTATTTTCGATTCGGGTGCAATTAAAACACAAGAAAAAAAATGAAAAATATAAAAATAAAAATAATTAGGCACTCGAGGCCCAAGTACGGAGTTGTTGGTTTCTCGATCGCTAAAAACGGATAATTTTAAATTATAAGATTCGCGAGGGTTTTAAAATTAACTATTTTAATAAAAATCGATTAGGAAAATGAAATGAATGATTGAAAATTTAAAATTTAATTATAAATTTAAATTAAGTAGTGACCTTAAATACGGGGTTTTTACATATATATAGTCTGGGACACGATCTACTTACTACACTTGACATTTCTAGTCCATGCGTGTCCGACTAATGTAAACTAATGTAATTCCGTATTAGCTCACATATTTTAAGGCTAACAATCTTCCCTCAATATGTGGGCATACAAAATTACTTACAATGTTCCTATCAAGTACAAGTACAACAAAATATAATGACATCCAAGGCGCTTCCAAAGCTGAAGATGACGTCTTTGTCTTCTAGTCTTGATACTTGTACTCCAGCTTGGATCTTCTATGTCTTGACTTATTCTGGAACCATTGTAGTATGCATGAGTTAGATTAACTTCCCCCAATTCATGTTGCATGTCTTGAAAAGCTTTCTTCATAGACTTCTTTTTGGCGAAGTTTCTGAATCAGCTTCCCCCCAAACCAACATCCGTATCTTGAGCAGATTCTGAAACATTGTTGTAGCTCAGACGATCTTCTAACATTGACATTTAGAGTGCACATCGGAATTTTGTAGAAGAATCATCCAATACCTGTGGTATACACTTTTATCCCTTTTAACGAAGTTTGTAGCACCGGAATCAATTAAGACCCGGAAATGCACTTTTCTTCCTCCAGGACAGTGCTGATGTGAATTGCTACGCCAAAGTCAACTAAGTCCCGAGTGTGAGCAATT
The DNA here is from genome assembly GCA_026074375.1 of Tanacetum coccineum. Lineage (NCBI taxonomy): Eukaryota > Viridiplantae > Streptophyta > Magnoliopsida > Asterales > Asteraceae > Tanacetum > Tanacetum coccineum. Next base: position 22,516 of record BQNB010052142.1, read on the forward strand.
GACATTTAAGAATTCATCCTTCACGTATGTACATCTTGCATCAACTAATACTGCTTCTATACTGTATCATGACATTTGGTCTTGGTGAATATCTGTTTGGGGGAACATGCAAGAGATCAGCAACAAATCTTCTCACGCTTGCAGAATACTTCACAAAGCATACTAAGTGAAATAGTATAAACAACTTCCCCCTGGAAGTTGACATGATAACATCAAAGTATCAAAGTACACGTATTCCCCCATGATGGTTTCGAACTCTCAGAAGCATCATGACATGTACGATCATATACACGAGAAGTTCTTGTCATAAGCAACAATCTTGAAAAGTTATGAAAGACATTGAAGAACTTTGAAAGATTTTGCTGAGACTGTAAAGTATCATTGACGTTCAGTGACTTCAAATATCCCGTGAGAGTTACTGATCACATCTCAACCTTATACTCTCTGGCTAACTTACCAGCCTCGTATTCTGTCGGCTATTGCTATGACCACTTGGTGAAGTAAACCTAATATACCAAAATTGAAAGTGAAGTAAAATCCCCTAAATTTGTTACTTAAGCTTGCACTGTTGTTGATTGAAGAACATTGTAGAAGAAAGCCTCTAAGTACCCTATACCCAACATCAAAAGTATATGAAAAGTACAACACCTCTTGAAATTATCCACATCGGCTTCTGGTGTGATACTGAGTACTACAACGTAACTCCTTTAAGTGATAGTAACCAGGTCTTCAACCAACCACCCGACTATTAAAAACTAGATAATTCAAGTCTCAATCATGACTGTATACGTTCAAGCAAGTCATCAATTGATAGATTGGGTTTGAAGAAAAAGGGTAGAAAGTAGAAGGAAGTTTGTATGATGAAATAAGTAGACGCTTAGTGAAACCCACTTCAATCTCAAATAAGGGATACCAAATAAGCTTCGTGATCACTTGACATTAAAATCTAAATCTATAGCCATTTTTGTTGTTTAAGTGAATCTTATTCGGATTGTTTTTAGTGTTATGTATCGTGTTTGTTATGTTGTTGTTCGTGATTTTTGTGATGGTTAACGGATATCGGCGCAAAAAAAATTATTATAAGCACGGCCGTCCAGGTAATAAAACCCGGTCTCGTAAACATTACCCGATATCATTTTGTTTTACTACCCTGCTCAATCCGATAATAATACTACTAAACCAATAAGTTCATCCCATCAATGCAACCAAGCCGGTCAACAAATAAGAATAATGTACATGGGCCAATTCAGCTAATACCCGAATCCCACTATTAAATCTTCAGCCCACATAACAGCAAACTCGGCCCAATCAAAGTAATACACATAAGAATTTTGGCCCACAATTTTGATATGACCCAGCTGCAACTAAGCCATACCATGAACAAGGCCCAATAAAAATTTCGTATACCCTTTGGCCAGCCCATCAACATAGACGAAAGTTATTCAACCCTAATCAAAAGGTACTATAAATAAGTACACACTTTAATCACACCTTACCCTAATCTTACGCAGTCAAATATACAATCTCTCCTAAAAAATCCAACACAATCGACAATTGACTCCATAATCCATGGAGCCCTTCCTCCCAAGAACATAACACATCAATTCCCTTTGCATATTAACTCATTACCACCGAACAACCAAGATAACAAGAATCAAGAATTAATATATCTTCAAGATTCTTTCATAAAGGGTCTCGGGTAGGATTGTGATTTGATTTGTGAGTTTTTTAATCGAAACAAAAATTGAGTGTAACATAATTGTTATAACTCAAGTTTTATATTTGAAAATTAAAGAAGGTATAACCTTTACAAAGATCTATGATGATATGATTTGGATTGTCTAGATCTTTTGGGTCTTGAAAAATCTTTTGAAAGATGCAATCGAAATCAATTCTGAGATCTTTATTAATAAAGTTTACGAGTCTAGATAGATTGGAGATGGAGATGGAATTGATTTTGACAGTGACGATGGATGTAGGTTTAGTTTGAGGATTTGGATTGTTGATTGATGAGGTTGTTGATATTGGATTTGATGTTGTCTGACTTCTTTTTTCTTAATTTCTGATGACCATGACTCGTCACTGACTTAGTGAGTCGACTCGGTCAACTCGGTAAATACCGAGTTGACTCAGTCTTGTCTTGGGGTATAAATCGCCTAGCATTCTCGGGTGTATAAATCGCCTAAAGATAAACGTATTAATCACCCTACTTTGGCAGATGTGTAAATCGCCCCTTTTGGGTGGTATAAATCGCCCCATGGTATAAATCGCCCCATGGTATAAATCGCCCCATGTGGCAGTGTATAAATCGCCTAAACCACCCTGGTACTATTTTGTCTTTCTCTAAAAACAAACAAAAACTGTCCTTGTAGGCAAAAATTATGGATCTGTGATTTTCTTTCAAAATCAATTAAGACCAAAAATAAATTGCTTTGAGAATAAGCAGATTTACCCAGAAAATAAGCCAAACCAAAACCAATAAGCTTATGAAGGACATATTACCCAAGAAATAAGCTAAAACACCAGCAGACTTTAAGAGGCTTACATAAGCTCGTAACGACCAAAACAAGGATGAAATAATCCTGAAATAAGCTCAGACCAGCCGATAAGCTTCAAGCTTTCTATTGATACACAAGAAAAAAGGATATGACACTAGAAAGGTAGAAACTTTTTGCCTAAAAAACATCTGGTCATGGCTTTTTCCAGCCAAATAAGCCACGAAAATAGCTAAAATATAAGCTAGAAATAAGCTGAAATCACGAAACAACACAACACAATAACAAAACACCCCCGGTTAGCTCTTGATACCAATTGTTAAGAATAAGAAATCACTAAAAAATGACGATCCGAAGGTAGGGGAGGATAGAAATGAAAGTAAGCCATATTATTAGAGAGAGAAAGGAAAGAGTGTGTGTGTTTTCTAGAGAGAGAAACAACACACACTTATGAGACAAATGTTTTTCCTCACCCCTCCATGGAAGTATGGAGGGGATATATATAGCCCGGGACACGATCTACATACTACACTTGACATTTCTAGTCCATGCGTATCCGGCTAATGTAAACTAATGTAATTCCGTATTAGCTGACATATTTTAAGGCTAACAGTAATTTATACACTAGTAGTCTACTTGTCCAACTATCTAATGGAATCAGAACATTATTTGTTGAGTTATCTAGGTTCACCTGCTAGTCAACACGATCAATAAACCATTGGCAATATCCAATTAACTAGTTAAGCCCGAAGCGTATCCTAGACACAGATTTAGAAGGACAATATTTGTGATCCTATGGTTCTAGATGTATAAATTACTATATGGAGAGCTATCACAGACTCTAGATTTACTTGCTCCATATCACTAGATCTAGTTGAATGATAGGTCGCATACAAAAGCGCGTAAACAAGTATAAATTGATAGACATAAACAAGCATTCAACGATAAATCAAGAAATCGAGATAAACAAATACCAAACATTCATATCTTCATAATAATGGCTAATACCCAAAGGTATTAGCCTTTAAACGTCATAATAAATACAAAAGCAATTATTTAGCCAAGATAAACTAACCGAGTTAACGAATGATACCAAAAATTGAATGATTACTAAAGTATATGAAATTACACGTTGTCTCCTATGGAATTGATAATGTTGCTCAACCTCTACTGCTCTTTTTCTCCTCTGAAAATTAACTTTTATGGTTGAAGTGTCGAGAATATGAATTAGCACCCTTAAAACTCATTTTTAAGTTTTGTATTTACAGGGTCTAGAAGTCGGTTCGATACGGCGTATCCAAGGATTAGATACGGCATATTGGGGATTTCTTAGAGTAGGGACCACGTTTGATATCTTCCATAATATTCACATACTATATCTTAAATACGACGTATTGAGTCTCTCTGGATACGACATATTGAGCTTTACTCCTTTGTGGTCTTTGGTGAGTGCAGGCACGGATACGCCGTATCATCCTTGATGGATACAGCATATTAGTCTTCAGAATAGTAATCTTCAAAATATCTTCATTTAAGCTCCAGAATGCGCGCCTTTTGCTAATATTCACCAAGTACTTCATAATTACTGCAATTCTCAAATGTAAACGATTAAGTAACATGTTAGCTATCACTTCACAATCAAACACACACGAAATTGCTTGCAAATTTAGAGAGAGAATGATGTTTTAAAGAGAGAAATAAACAAAAGAAAATTGGCTACACATTAATGAAAGTAAAAATGAGCAACACCCTCTCCACATGAGGAGAGGGCTTTATATAGTAATGTACTTGGGCCAGCTTTGGGTTTAAGTGGGCTTCGAAGGCCAGGCTTGATATTTAATGAGCTTTAAATCTCGTAACTAAGGCCCGATTAGCTTATAGAGTTCCCGGGAACATAAACTAGACTATTACAGGGTTTGGGAATATTAATGACCATCACTATAAGAAAACTAAGTCTAACAATCTCCCCCTAAGGGGTGGTCATTGTGCATAAGGCTTCACTGTTGTGACATCTTAAATCTTGGAACCTTGTGGTCTTGGGAATTCTTTTGAAGTTCCTTTTGCATGCTTGTGATCATGGATCTTGATCTTTGACTTGATATCTTTATCATTAAACTTGATATCTTGATCTTTTTGCCTTGAGATAATCTTGAATACTTCTTGACTGGAACACTTCTTAACCAACATACTCATCCTTTGACATCACTTGAAGGCTGACAATCTCCCTCAATATAGAGCTTGTGACTTAATCTATTTGAAATCATATACTTGACGTTCTTTGAGGAAGTTCTTGTTTATCAAAGCTTGCGGAAGTGTATATTTGGAATTCAAAGCTGTCTTCAAGTTTTGATGGATGCCGTTGAATATATCCTTGAATCTTAAGAATGAGTATGTGGCCTTGACTGCAACTCAGCTGGAATACGGTGGGAATGCCATCAACTTGTCCTGCACGTTTGTGTTAGTAATAAACAACAGATATGGACGGATATGTCTTTTGTCATTTCCGTCAAATATGGTTGCAATAACCACGATTCCCCGTTTTATAGTATAAATACTATACCTGTGATCAGATAGGTTCAAAGAACCTTCTTGACAGGGTTTCCAGCTCAAAGTGTTGGATCCTCTAACGTAATTACATTAGATTCACCGTACTTGATTGTTCTCATTACCGGAACGTCTCAAAGCAGACAGCACGGTAATTGTGAATCAGATAGTTACTATCTTTCTGATTGAGTCGTCAATTCATATACTGGACCAAAATCGATATCCAGTTGACACAAGCTTGATTCATTTAGAATCTCGCAAGTCACCTACCAAGAGCTTGTTTGATGTTGGCTCAAGAAATATTTCCATCGTCACTGTGAATACTAAAGAGTATCACTCTGATGTTTTGGCAATTATCACAAGGATAATGCGTAGGACCTTTTGATACCAAATGTAGTATAATGATGTACGACATTTTGTATATTGGAATTTGTGTCCTAGTGAGATTTTTGATGGATCTCGTTGGCTCTAGACTCTATAAGTGCACATTTGTTATTTGGTAATCGGAGGCTGGAGCGGACTGCCACCTTTTTAATATCAACGATCTCGGAATGAGAAAGCCGATAGAAATGTGTTGATCTTTGTGAGAAATGAAACAAAAATCTTTTGAGAGATTCTGAGTGTCTAGGGAGGGTTGTGCATTGCATCACTGGGTCCATGATGTCAGTCTTCAATATCAGAATCATCTTTGTGATTACCGATAGATTATGTATTGACCCGGTTTCTGCCTAAGGTTGTATGGAGGGCTTCTTTCTTTTCACCCTTTATCCTTACAATTCTTTTTCATTCTTCAACCCCTTCAGTGCTTACCGAGACTTCATGACTAGTACCTTGTTGGGTTTGTTCCAGCACTAGCTCCATCTCAGTCAGCATTATTCCCTTATTCTCACTTTACTCTATTTTTCAATCATACCTAGGACTTCTACTCTATCTAATGAAGTGTTCCTGGGTAGATCCCTCCGGTTATGGCTGGATCATGGAACGAATATACCTAACCTTAACTGCCTTATAACTCCTTGAGAAACAACAGTTGGTCGGTCTTTGGGGTATTTCCATGAAGATCCATAAAACCATTTGATAAAAAAAATCAATCAACGTGTCTGAGAAATCATTTAAGACACATTGAGTGTTTCCAGAGTTACCAAAAAGCTCCCCCTACACATATGCACCATATTATGAAAGAGTTTTGCGCATGCGAGGTTTGGGAACGCACTTATAGATTGAAGATCGTATCCGTTATTAATCCACATCGATCATATTTTAATCACTATTCTCCCCCTCAAAAATTGCATATGTGTTTACAATTTTTGACAATTAGTGAATTAAAAATAAGTTAATATCTGGAATTCACATGAGCCTAACTAAGTCTTGGGAGAACAGGAGTGCATGCAGAATGAATCATATTATTATACTCCCCCTCAATTATAAAATAGAGTGAAAACTTGGAGTGGGAGTTTGTTGAGCATACAATTTTGAAAGAATTTGAAATTTTCTTTTTGAAAAATGGTGCTCAACAGGAAAATATATGAGATATATCTTATTTACCATCATTTTCCTTAGTACGTCTCTTGAGCATTCAAAACTTTGAATGTTTATATGACTTTGCTCAAGACCTAGAAGATATGAACTTCCCGTTGTTTAGGATAAATGTACATAAATGAGCATTTTCCTTTCTTTGGAGACCGAGTCCTAAGATGACATTTACTTAGAAGTCGTTGAGAAAAAGTGAAAGGACATGTTTTGAAAGCATTTAAAACTCTCGATCGAACTTCATTTATTCACCCGTGTTAATATTAATCAACATTTCTAGGTGCGCAAATGTTATCGATTGTCGAGAGACATGTCGGAGAAGGTTATTTTTGTATTTTTGAAATTTTCTGATTTTGCTTTTATAAGTTTTATATTTTTATATTTTGTTTTTCTGATAATATATACAAAGAATTACTGTAATTTTGCAAGATGGTCAAATTCCTGAGGAGATAAACTGCGCATACCAAGGCGACGAACCAAATAGGTGAATCGATCTACTGGAAGAGCTTTGGTGAAGAGGTCGGCCAGTTGGTAATCTGTCTTGACAAAATACAGTTTAATCGTACCCTTTTCCACGTGTTCCTTTATGAAATGGTAGCGGACAGCGATGTGTTTTATTCTCGAGTGTTGGACCGGGTTGCAGGATATGGCTATGGCTGATTTCGAATCATAATATATTAGAATCTTGTTGAAGTGAAAGCCATAATCCGTTAACTGTGTCCGCGTCCATAGGACTTGGGCACAACAAGCGGATAGAGACACATATTCTGCTTCCGCAGTTGAGAGCGCCGTACAGTCTTGTTTCTTTGAGGACCAGCTAACCAGCTTTTCGCCTAAGAATTGAGCTCCACCGGAAGTACTCTTGAATGTGTCTTTACATCCCGCATAATCAGCATCTGAAAATCCAGTTAGTTCAAAACCAGAATCCTTCGTATACCAGAGACCCATACTAACAGTTCCCCGGAGATAACGAAAGATCCTTTTAACCTCTTTGAGGTGCTTCTCGGTTGGCTTAGCCTGGTATCGAGCACATAAACAAGTAGCATGTACAATGTCCGGTCTACTAGACGCAAGATACATTAGGGCACCAATCATGCTACGATATTTCGTTGCATCGACTGGAGTCCCATTTTGATCAGGTCAAGCTTGTGTTTGATCTCCATTGGAGTACCAACGGGATCACAAGTTTCCATTTTATATTTTTTAAGGATTTCTAACATGTAGTTGGACTAGTTTATAAAGATGTCATAGGGGGATTGGTTAACCTGTAAGCCAAGGAAAAACATCATTTTCCCCATCATCGACATTTCAAAGCGGCTTTTCATAAGGTCAATAAATAGTTGGGTATACCTAGGGTGTGTTGAACCCAAGATAATATCATCAACATAGACCTGTACCACTAAGATGTCATCGTCGAAATGCCTTATAAACAACGTTGGATCAATTGTGCCTTTGAAGAAGTGATTCTGTAGGAGAAATGTTGACAATTCGTCGTACCATGCCCTTGGTGCTTGCTTTAACCCATATAGTGCCTTTTTTTAACTTGTAGACATGGCTTGGATGATCAGCATCGATGAAACCTTCAGGTTGACACACGTACACGTCTTCTTTTAACGTACCATGCAAGAATACAGTTTTCACGTCCATTTGAAACACAATGAACGATTTGTGTGCAGCATATGCCAAAAACACCCTGATAGCTTCCATTCTAGCAACCGGAATGAAGGATTCTTCGAAATCTATTCCTTCCTCTAGGAGGTACCCTCTCACAACCAAACGAGTCTTGTTTTGGATGACCGTGTTTTCTTCATCATGCTTGTTTTTGAATAACCATTTCAAAGTAAGAGGTTTTATGTTATCTGGATGAGAAACTAACACCCATACATCAAGCCTTTTGAACTGATTTGATTCCTTAGTGCTTACCGTTAATGCATACACGCACATTCTTCGGTTCCATAGTGCTTACCGTTAATGCATACACGCACATGTCACCATCGGATCGGATTTGATTCCTTGTCAAAACTGGTCGTGAGGGTTCTCCTATCACTTGTTCCAGAGGGTGATCCTTAGTCTATTGATATTCATGAGGGTATGGTTGGTAAAACGTATGCATGTTCGATGGATCCTGTTAGGATCATGAAAAAGACTCGGTCACCCCGTGTTTTGTCTAGCATAGTTTAGCTCGTAGTCTTAATATTTATCGTTTAGTTATCGTATGACTTATGGCATTGGGTCGGGTCTTTACCCACATGTTAGCCCACTCCATAGCCCACTTAGGGCACATAAACTCTTGTATTTAAACCCCCTCTCAGCCATTGAGAGGGGTTGGTTTTTGTTCATTGTATAACAAACACACACTAAGTGTCTTTCTCTCACTAGAACTTCCTATTTTCTCTCTCTAGAAATCGGCCTACACACTAATCCTTGATTGTGTTATGATTTCCAATATACTACAATTGGTATCAGAGCACATGGGATGATTACTTAGATTGTATGTGTGTTTCTCTTGGAAGAATTAATCAAAAATTTAGTTTTTGAAGGTTTATGGTTTTCACATTTCACCATGTCTTTAAGTTTGGCAACATCGGGAGAAATACCGGGGGTAGAAGAGCTCGAACTCACTTTGGCAACAACCGGTTTGTTACGTGAATTACGAACTTTGGATTTGCTCTCAATGATTCTTAGGCAATCACGGGGCATTTTATCCAAAAAGTTACCACCCGCGGCGGAATTCAACGAATCTTGATCATTAGAGTTCAAAGCATTATAGAATGTATCGAGTTGATGTAACTCTGAAAATCCATGATGTGGGCATGCCCGAAGAAGATCATTGAATCGGTCCCATGCCTCGTAAAAAGTTTCATCAAATCGTTGTTGAAATCTCGTGATTTCATTTCGAAGATTTGTTGTTTTGGAAGGAGGGAAGAATTTGTTGATGAATTTCAAAACAAGATCATCCCATGTGAGAATCGATCGAGGGGGTTCTTTTTCAAGCCAAATCCGGGTGGCCCCCTCTAGGGAAAATGGGAAAAGCATAAGCTTAACCGACGTACTCGGGACGTTCGGGAACTTCATCGTAGAAGTGATCTTGTTGAAATAACGAATGTGAGCATGAGGGTCTTCTTTGTCATGTCCAAAAAATTGTTTGTTTTGAACGAGGGTAAGCAAACCATGCTTAAGCTCAAAGTTATCCCCGGTGATCTCGGGAACAACGATGGCATCCTCGTAACCCACGGTGGGTGCTTCGAGTAATTGAGCCATAGTACGATTATTGTCCATCGTAACTACGGGAGGAGCTTGATTTTCAATAGGTTCTACAAGATTAAATGGTTCAACAAAAGTCAGTGGGACTTGTTGTTTGTGTACTGTTAGAACTTACGAGATTGAGAACGAGGTGACACATGCATAAAATGTAAAAAATTATACTATTTTTTTCTCTTTTTATTTTTTTATTTTTTTTGGTTTTCAAACAATTGTATTCACAATAAAATTTTACATAACGGAAAATGAGATAAGACACTTAAACCTAATAATCTACTTGCTTTCGGTAACTCTTCAAAGAGAAAAACGCACAAAGGAGCGGAGGAGTAGGAAAGCGCGAAGCTATTAAAAACATTTCTCCCTTAGGGTCGTAGTTCCTAGGAACAACCCGCCTTATACCCCTCTTATAGTTTGTTTAACTTTCGAAGGTGAGCTGTACCTCGCGAGAGACACAAAAGGTAAGTTTTTGATCTTTGGTTTGAGAACTTATTAATGAATAATACTTCAGTTGAAAGTATTATTTTGATGGTGTTCTTTTACTAACTTGTGATTTTTATTTCTTTTTATGGACAATTTTTTAATTTTTTGATTTTTTTTTTGTTTTTTTTTAATATATATACTAAAAAGAAATGGAATTTTTTTTGTATATATATATATATATATTTTGAAAATAAACAAAATAACTTCACACGGAAGGATCTTCAAACACAAATTGTCAAACGGCTCAACAATCGTATACAATCCTCCCGGCAGCGGCGCCAAAAACTGACAAGTTTGAAGCTTAACCCTTTGTAAATATAAATATATATATAAATATATAAAATACTTATAAATATATAAATATAGGGTAAGAATCAAAAAATCTCAATTATAGTAATCCGGGAGTATGATTCCCGGGTCGTTATCCCCAACGATGAATGCAATTGAAAGTCGAGAGTCGTTTTGATAATCGAAGCTTGAATGGAACAAGATTATGATTGGATTTCTAAAGCTACGGAAAAATTTAGGCAAACACTTAAAAACAATTAAGGGAAAACAAATTTTAACTAAAAACGCAAAACGGGAATCCTAAACGGGACCTAAAAACCCTAAATTATCAAAATTCGTCCTAAAATTGATCTTTTGGTTTTAAAAGTTCTTAATGTGATAAAATGCTAGGAAACAAGGAAAAACTTTAAGGGGGGGGGGGGACTAAAACGTAATATATTAAGCTTAAAAACACTAAAAACATGAACGGGATTCAATCCCGTTCTTTAAAAAAACAAATTTTGCAATTTTAACCCTACGAAAGCAAATCTAATTTTCCTAGATTCTAAATGTTAAAAGAAAATTTTCAAAAAAAGAATTTTATTTTTTTGACTTTTTTATAATTTTTTATGAATTAAAAACGATTTTAATGAAATTAAATGTTTAAAAATACTAAACTATTAAATAAAAATATGAAAAAAATAGCAAAAGTAGCTTGAACAAAGAGGAATCTAATAAAAATAAGCTGGTGAAAACAGCTTATCAAATAAGCTGTGAAATAGGCCAAAAACAGCTTATAAACCAAACGGGCTAAAACCACTATAAAGAATTGATTTTGCTTACCTAACTGAAAAAAGACCCAGGGCAGTTAGGTTACGAGGGATGTGTGTGCAAAAACGTTGGTGAATTTGAATAGGGTGAGGTTCCAGGGTTCGTGCTTGTCACTTTGGACTTCCCCTAATCCCAAATGTTTTTGTTTTTGCCATTATTTTATAACTTTTTTAAAAGACTAAAAAATAAGCACTTTTTAAAAAAAAAACACTTTTTTTATAAACCACGAATAAGCACTAAATAAGCTGTTAAAAGGTGACAGAATAAGCTTAATACTCTAAGCTATAAAATGCTAACTGTTTAGCAAATTTAAGCACTAATAAGCAAACCAAAAAGAGAATTAAGCTAAAACATATGAAAGGGCATATCTAAAAAGCACTTAGGAACAAAAATAAGCAACTACAATAAGCTAGAAAGGCAGTTTAATCAAAAAGCTATAAAACTTAGAAATAATGCAAATAAGCTTAAATAAGCTCTAAACTAAAGGAAAATAAGCTAAAGGGGACTTATACTAACCTAATAAGCTATACTAACCTAGAACAAGCAAATGCAATAAGCAGATAAGCTTAAATAAGCAAATGAGCTTTTTGGCCAAAACTGATAAGCAAAAAGACCAATAGGGACTTTTCTAGCTTAAAAATAAGCTAGCAAAAGGATCCTTATAGCTTAGTGGCTTATACCACTAGAAAGATTGGCCAAAAAGCTACAATAAGCAACAATGAAAAAGCAGTTTGAAATTCAAATAAGCACTTAAAAAGCTTCATGAAAAGGCTATCTCACACAGATTCAACACTTGGACAAAATTTTCAAACTTTTGCAATCTTAACAAATCCACACTTTTGAGCTTAAAAATAAGCACACAAACAGATCCTTATGAACATATAACCTACAAACAGATTAACCTTAGACCTCAAAGAACAATCATCAATACTCAAAAAGGAGTTTGAAATTCACAATAAGCTACAACAAGCATTTGAAAAAGCCATTTCTCAAATTTTTTCAATTCGTAGCAAATTTTTGACAGTTTTGGTAAAACACAAACCAAACAAATGTAGCCTATTAGAGTTGGTTTCTAACCTCTTTTAACACATGCATAAACACAAAAACTTCACAAAATGACAATAAGCAAGATCCTAATCAAATAAGCTAATGAGATAAGCTTAAACCAACAGATTCAAACCGCAACTCCTCAAAACCTTAAAAATGAGTTTTACTACTTAAAAACTTTAACAAACTGATTTTTAAGACTACTTTAAGCTAAACTAAACTGACTTAAGTGTCAAATTGCAATTTTAACCCACTTTGACCCATTTAAGCAGTTAAACCAAACACCCCTTTAAAACTGTTTTTACCAATGTTAACTTAGTAATTTGATTTTTAGTGAACAAACCCTAAAGACCAGATTATAAATAGCTTATAACAAGCCCAATGAACAGCTTTTAACACTTAAATAAGCATCAATAACAAGATTAAAGATTATGCAATTTCAAAAGCTTAAATGGACAGATTTTAAGATTACTTGCAAAAATGACATAGAAACATGAAACAAACATACATAAGCATTAAACAACATTAATAAGCATAAACAAACAAATAAAAAACAGGTAATAAGCAATACTAAGCAAATGATAAGCTAAAAATGCAAATAAGCTAAAAATAGAAAGAGAGGGTGTACCTTTGTACTTTGCTTAAACAAGGACACAGATGCTCAATAGAGCTTATCAACAAGCTCTGGCATGTTTACACAAGCCAATAAATAACATAAGCCCTTCCATTTCAAGCTTATCATCCAAGAGCTTTTTGAGTGATTTTTTTCTTTTTTTAGTATAAAAAGTGGACTTAGGCACTATAAGTTATTGAAAAACTTATAGTGCTTAAGTCAGAAGCTTTAGTAAGATTTAAAACAGGTTATGTGAGCTTATGAGAGAGCTTATAAAGTGCTTTTAAAATATAAAGTGAGCTGAAAACTTGAAAACAGATTTAGAACCAAACTTCAAGTTTCATTAATTTAAAACATTACAAGGAAAAAACAAAAGTACATTAAGCTAATTTAAGACTAAAAATAAGTTGAAAAATAACTTGGTAAAAAGACTAAGTGCCTCAATGGCTTACAAAGGAGCCTATTTATACTAATCGAAGGAAGGTTCTAGGTCCTGTGCTTTTAAGCCTGTGTTTCTTGTGTGAGAGAGAAAGCAGCATCAATCTTGGCCCTTCAAATCATATTTGTGCTTCTTTTAATCAATCACAACCCTTGATTGTGTCCACGCAATCATTCCCCAATGATTGCCTTGGATCGCCAATGTGTCAGGTGCCAAAAACGTCATCCATTGCATCATTTAAGCTTCTAGAAGGGAGTTTAAGTGGGTTTAACCTCGGGGTAAGAGTAATTTTGGGGATGGAGGGTGAACAGTAACAATGGGGGAGGGAGCGGGAAAATAGGTTTGTTTTGTTTGTTTGGTGCAGGGTGAGAGTTTGGTGATATGGCACAAATGGTCCCTCCATTTTATATAAGTATATGCATTAAAGGTCCTTGGAGGTACAACTTTGGTCCTTGGAGTTTATAATTGTTTGCACCGTTAGTCCTTAAAGGACTAAGGGGGGTGTTATATGGAATGGGGAAAACGGGGTGTGAAGTGTGTTGGGCTTGGTGTTTGGGCCGTAGCTATAAAGAGAAAGGTGATGGGAGGTATAAGTGGCTGTCCCGACCACTAGGTGGACGGGTGGGCCACTTTTGAGGCAGTTAGGTTTTCGGGTCTGGTTCTCGATTCTCTTTTCAAATCCACTTCCCGGGGTTGACTTTGACTTGATTTGACTTTGACTTTTTGTTGACTATATGGCTTTGACTTGACTTTTCTTTTTACCCCTTTCCTGTTAATCTGCCAGGGGTTTGTCGTTTTGGCTTTGATTTTTATCTTTTTCTTGGATATCCCATATACCTCATAAAACAAATGCAAAACATTCAAATATAATGTATTTTTTGGTACGTTATTAGTCATTAAGTCCGGTTTTAGTGGTACGAATAGGTATTTAATTAACACATACCAAAATCCCCGCATACTAAGATATTTGCTTGTCCTCACGTAATGCTATAAGTAAGCACTTAGAAACTAAGAATCTCATCCCCTCGACTAATTACCTTGAAAAGTAGCTAAGTGTTCATCGAGGGGAATTAAAGAATCAATAGCTTCGAAAAGTCCCATTTTTACCATTTTTAAATGTATACACTTATTCCTAATATTTTTGTATTTTTCCTAAATTTTTTTTAGCATCTAACTAATTTTGACTTTCGTTATTTTCATAACCTTTAGGGATCATAGAACAAGATGCATTTCGATCCGAGAATGCCCCCAAAAAGGATAAATTCATCGTTCTTGACTTTTCACTTAAAACAAAATCACAGTTAAATATCAGTTAAGATGTCAACACTACTCATATTTGCAACTTGTGAACTTTTCACTCCCGACAATTATTATATCTTAGGTGTATGTGCTATTTTGAATTTCAACCATGGATCAACGTTTTGCAAAATTCTATGTTTCACGTTCCACCCGAGAATAATGAGTTTGAAGGCGATGTGGAAAACTAGAAGGGGAGGTTGAATAGTTTACTGCTTTTTAATTTAATGTTTAGTTTGTTTATAAAAATTTAGATTCGACTTTTTATGAATTCAACACTTGTACAATATGAACAATACAAATATGTAAAAGCAAATAAAAGATAAGAGTTAGAAAGATCAAACCACAACACAAGGATTTATAGTGGTTCGGTTACGAAGCTCCTCTTCGTCCTACTCCACTCCCCGAGCACCAAACTAGAGAGTTTTCTTCACTATGTCAACAAACTCCTTTATGGCGGAGAAAACCGTACACAACGTTGCTTATATCAATTTCCGACACTAAGCTAGATGTCGAGTAATATGTGCTTAATTACACATATTTTATATCCAATAAAAACGAGCTTAAATGATTAAAAACAGACAAAAATTGCCAAAGATATGTTTGTTTTGCATTTGTGTTGTGCAGGAAACGGATATTCA